>JAFBJS010009218.1:0-38457 GCA_016785265.1 Paraplagusia blochii | reverse complement strand
CTAGCCATTCTATTGTTCAGTTCTTTTGTTGATATGGGTATGGATCAAGTGGAAGTAATAGTCAGATGGGGCCAAAAGGAAACATTATTTCTCTGCGGCCCGTACCAATTCACACTCGGACCGGTACCGGTCCCCAGCCCAGTGGTTGGGACCACTGGGTTAGTACACTCTAGATCAAACCTGGACAAACCATATCCTGAGAGACTGATGTGGGCCACAGTGGGATTTTATTTGGCCCACGAGATCCTATCCAGTGTGTACTATTGTTTGCCCACCAGGAGCAGCAGAATTTTAAGTATAAGCAATTTTTTGTTGTTGGCCAGTGAAAGGCTACAGATATAGATGATGATTTGGTTATTCTAGATAAAAAAAAAAGTCTGTTTCCATGTAGATAAAAAAAACAACATAATGTATCTTCAGAGGAGGAAACGTAAACAATTGCTCAGTGTGTGAATAAATATTGTATTTGGCCCATGTCTGAATTAGAGTTTCACACCTCTTTTCTAGATCAAACCTGGGCAAACTACGGTCTGATTGTTTTTGGCCACAAGGGGGCAGAACGTATTGCGCATCACACTTAACCTGTAAAGGTACAAAATATATATATATATTTTTTTTTAATTTAAAAAGTGTTTGTTTCACATTAACTTAAAAACAGTAGCATCTTGGATTATTTATGGAAATTATTTAAATGTATCTGCTCAAAACATTGAGCCGAAAAGGACACTATGGCTTCCATATAGAGGCATTGGAATATCACAAAATACCTTTAGTTGCAACTAAAATATTTTTGACAGAAGTAAACTTAACATCCAACTACAATAATACTGATCTTATGCATTACCTGTAATTTGACTTTATTTGTGTTTTGGACCAGAGAGCAGAGATTGCTCAGATGTTCTCCCACCATCGTGGAGAGATGAACAAACGGACCCTGACGTCGACATATGAATTAATGGAAAAGAAATTAAGGTAGAATGTTACAATGTGACGGATATTTCATAGGACAAAATAATCAGAGACATCTCTCACCACTTTGCCCAGAAAAACAGTGCTGCCAGCTGCCAGGGTACAGATAAGGCCCAAAAACTTGGTAAACATATTAGTGAGGGACAAGAAATTAGACATTTTAATGCCAACCATCATGGTTCGCACTTCTGGTATCCCAGAGCCTGAGGAGAAGAGAAGAGCTCAGAGGTGCTGAAGCAATCAAGAAGTGAAATTCAAACCATTCACAGTTAACATTCTGAAATAATTTTGATTGAGGTTAACTGGGGGACACAAAGTTTTAATCAAAGGGGAAAGAGCAGCTCCAAAAGTAAAGTTTGTGTTGGACTGAGACCATTGTTGTTGTGAAGATGAATTCACAGTGAATTGGCTTCAATTGGAGGTACATTAATACAGTTTTTTTATGCTTTTAGAGCTGTTTTCTATGTTGATCCACCATGTTTTCCTCCTCACCATCACAGAGCTAAGCAGTTCATAGATCCTTACTCCTGTTGTTACATCCCATTCCATAAAGTCTCTGCCTGAGAGATTATAATCTCAGATAACTTTAAATATGTCCCACAAACCTCACTGCATTTTAAAGGGTAGAGCTGTGCTCGGCTTCTTTTCAGGCCCTTTATGTTATGATAAGAATATCAGGTAGTGGAAATACCAATATATACACAGAAAACAGAGATTAAACAGGAAGGAAAAATGTCTGTTTCCTCGTGTATTTTGTTTTTATCAATAATAGATTGTCAGATATTCTTGGGTATAAATACCATACAGTGGTATTTCGAATGCATAGGTAGACAAGCAGCTTTGTGTAAAATTATAAGGTTAATAAATGATTCTGTTTTCAGTGGGTTTTTAATAATATGTATGTAATAGAAGAACAAATCCTTCCTTTTGAATTTTCTACATTGATTTGTGTATAAGACAACAAACCACATCAATATTGAGCCTTAAAGAAATATTTACCATCGATGTTAAAACCAGGTTATTTTAGTAACTTATACATTAACGTTTTGATGATAGATTTGTATAATTTATTGCAGAAAAGAGTTGGGTGAATAACTACGTTGACAAAAAAGATAATTTAAAAGTAAGCCATAATTTTAAGAAAACTTTAAACCAGGCAAATATTGCTTGGATTTAGCTAAATGACCAAACTAAATTGAATTTCTAAACGATACCCATTCAGTATTTTTTTTAACAGGTAAATATTATAATCTAAAAATGAACTGAGTTATTATTCTAATCAATTTGAAAAAGCTCTAACAAGCTTAAAGAAGAGAAAACAACTACTAACTAAAGTTAAACTTAAAAAGCTAAGAGTTAGACAAGTTGGAGAAAAATTAATATATCTAGTTAGGGCTGTTGGAGTGTCACATTAGATATATGTCACTGACCTGTGGAGAAGGGAGAGATGTTTTGCGAGAACGATGATGCAACAGCACAGAGGCATGCTGGGTAAAGAGTCCAACAGACAAACTGCAGCATGTAGTTCCCCTCCAGATTCACATAAAGCCACGCGTGCACTTTAATACGTGGTGTAGGAGACAGAAACGAAATTATCTCCACTCTGTGTGTGTGTGTGTGTGCGCGTGTGTGTGTGTTTGTTACCTCTGAGCAGCTTTGTTACGCCCAGGTCCATGAAGAAGCTGAGAAAGGCCATAACAACACCCAGAGCAGCGTAGCCGTACCAGTGCAGCCCACACACTCCTCCCAGACAACTGCTCAGTTTCAGCAGACACTCTGTGGACACAGTATCAGTTTGTTATTCTTATTTACATTAATTACATTTGCCTTATGTCAACCTCAGGGCATAGGCGTCTTCTGCAGTTCTAACTGTTAGTGGCCAGTAACAGAAGTTATATCCTGTGAGTGGGGAGGAAGGGGTGTTTCATGTCCCTCCTGTTGGGTGGACCTGGGTTCACCACTGCAATGTGATATTGTTTGTTGGGAGGATATTGATGTCTTCTTATAGCCAGTTTGGTTTGGGTCACACGTCTCTTGGATGAGCAAAACTAGTTGTTGATAGTGGAATCTTTTGGGTATTGTTCCCAAAAGGGCTTTGTAGGTGGTTGAGAGGTTGTGTCTCAAACCACCACCTCTGTTAAGAGATGTTTTTTCCAGAATGGCTTCTACCAACTGTCTGAAACCATCTGTCTTCTCTGGCCAAGATTTGAACATCTTGTTCCTTAAATGAGTGGTTGGTAGCCTTCAAGTGTAGGTGGACGGCTGAGTCCTGACCTGAGGAGTTGAACCTGCTGTGTTGAGCCATGCGCCTGTGTAGCGGCTGCTTGGTCTCCCCAATGTAGAGGTCGCACACTTCTCACTGCACTGAAGGGCATAAACCCCGTTCTCGTGACTTGGACCTGTGACTCGTTTTCCAAAAAACTAAATGTCCAGTTGCCGAACTAAACCCTTAAACCTTGACCATGACCTGAATGACTGAGAACCTTCACCGACAACCTCGGATTGAGATGAATGCTCAAACATAAAATCGATAGAAGAAACAATTAGCCATCCTGGAGGTTTTATTACTGTGCATTATCTTAATGAAATAATGACGAACCATTGTGACTAGATGGACTGTCCAGCAGTGGCCACTGAGTCACTGCTGGACAGTTTATTATAATATTTCACCACTGCAGGTAATGGAACACGTAGCATTCTCTTTGGAGAACAATAAGTAATTATTGTTCCCAGAAAAAGAAATCTCAGCAGAATACTCTTTCTGAATTAATTCAATTGATTTTGTGAAATTTAGGGGAAAACATTGAACTCTTAATCATTATTGTTGTTTTGGTTCATCTTCTGGCTGTTGTTGTGTGTTCATTTCATCTGCTTCTTCTGCCTTTGCTCCGGGGCATCAAATAAATCAGTCTGGACCAAAGTCAGACTAATTTTCTGAATCACATTGACTTTCTCACAACCATGTAATCCTCCATGGTCACAAGTATAATGAAAAACACTTGTCAGTCAGACGGGTGTGTATTGGCTTTGAGGAGATCATTTAGTCCATTGGTCCCCAACCGTGGAATGGGGACCATTGAACGTCACTATTGACCAGTCTGATATGTCTGAAATATTTTCAGTCCTTAAAGTGTGGCTGATAATTACAATTAAATGTTATTTAGTTGTATTGGGCGGGTCACGGGGCAGGAAACCGATCTAAGGACAAAAATCCGAACCACCGGATCGTTTTACTGCATTTTAACCGATCAGAGCTTTATTGACCGATACACTTGGATTGTGTAGGTCAGAGATCGATAACCAATCCAAACCGATTAATCTTCACACCCCTACAAATTATGCATTCTTTGTGACAGCCCACTACCAAATAACCTTCAGACCAGTGCAAGGGGTTCAACACCTCTGACTTACTCAATCAGAGGTTATTGACAACCTTTTCAACCAACTGAGGTCCACTGAGCCTGGCACCGTCCCCCCTCAAAGCTGTTCTACGGAGTGATGGGTTATTTACAAAGGTTGCATTTTGTTGTTTGCAGTGGTGTGAATCGCAATGTCGCACTGACAAGGATTTTTTTTCTTTCCTCCCTTCCTTCTTCAGTACTAAATACTGCCGTAATGTGAACATAATTGTCATACAGTTCAAGTATCTGTGAAGTCACCTGTATCTGCCATGAATACAAAGTCGCAGGTCAGAGGAGAAGTGAACTCCAAAGCCAAATTAGCTGTGAGAGCAGTTCCTCTCTGAAGTACGAGGTATTGACTTGATCCTAATGATTGTCAGCCTGACCTTTGACAACGGCTCGCGTCCGTCCGTATGGTTTCCATGGATCAGAAATCAGAGGACTCTCATAATGTGATGTCTCGTATTGATTTCCTCGCTCTTCTCCGTCCATTTCCATCCCAGGAGCCTCGTCTGCGATCTCCATTTCTGACCTGAAATGCTTCTGTACAGAGAAAAAACAAAAGGCTCCAAAAAAATGGTTACCAAACAAGAAGACCTTTTAACAACAGCTCGCCCACGAATAGACCTGCCCTTGGAGCCACGTGGGTTTATGTGCACAGGTGATTTGTCAGCTGACCTCAGATCAGGTATTAGCATATGAAAGTGATTGAGAAGTCACGGTCCAATTGGTAGCTAATATTAACTCTTTGAAAGTGACCTTCATCTCAGCTTTGTGGAAACATTTATTTTCAAACCTTAGAGCAGAAAAAACAACTGCTGCTCCTGTTGTTATGTCATCATGAAATGACCTGGGCTGCAAGGTAATACAATACATTTTATTTATTTATTTATTCCAGAACAAACTAAATTGAATGTATTACATTGGCAAAAAAAAGCCTGAATGAACACATCTGTAACTCTTTTTTTATATATATTTGTCCTTTTTCTCCCAAGGAAAGAAGGCAAGGCACCAAACGTCATTGGGATATTGTGATTCACACCAGTGCACACAACAAAATGGAAACTCATGCATTTAACCCATCACCAAAATGAACAGTGGGCAGCTTAGAGCGCACAGGGAGCAGCGGGTGTGGATGATGCCATCCTCTATTGTTGAGAGGGGGAACTGCAAAATGTATCCTTCTTATCAGTCCTTGTTTGGCCCAGTACACATGAGATTAAAAAAAAGCTAAATCTTGACAAAGAAACTACGGGAAAAGTGAATAAAAATGATCAGAAAGATTAACACAGCAAAGATGAAAGACAGAGACTTAAAATCCCAGGGAAAGTGTGTTTTCTGCTGTCTCTGAGCATTAGTCCAACACACACACACACACACACGTATGGAGTGTGGTAACGTACACACGTGCAGACTGCTCTTCTCATTCTGTACAAGTTTAGTTTCCGTGGCAACCACACACTGACGCAAAACAAGCCTGATGAGGTTAATTTTCTTTTCCTTTCCGAAACAATTCTATCAGTGAGTGAAACGATAATCTACCAGGAACGCGTCTCCACCGAGAAGGAGATTTATTGAAACGTCACCCACCGTGACATTGACAAGGTCACAAAATCAATTAGCAATTTTGAATCCAAAGATTAAAAATCATCAGCGAGGCTGCAGGCTGCGCCTCATTAGGGACTGATGACATTAGGAATGTTGTTAGGGAGAAAACACTGACCTGGAACAGAGAGAGAGTACGATGGAGTGTTCACTGGTAAGAATGGGCCGACTCCCATAACTGTAACATCAGAGCAAAGGTAACATTTTCAATCAAAAGAGAAAGTTTGTATACATATATGTTTACAGATATGTATATATACGTATTTATGTATAATAAATAGTAAATGAATGTAGCTGTACAAGTTTATGTTATAGTTACTATAAGTAACTGTCTACCTAGAGTACCTATCTGTCTGTGTGTCTGCCTGGCTGTCTATTTGTCTCTGTCTGTCTGTCTGTCTGTCTGTCTGTCCGTCTGTGCGTCATCAAAGTGAGTGAGCAGTGGGCAGCTCATGAGCGCCCGGGAGCAGTGTGTAGGGACAATACCATGCTCAGGGCACTTCAGTAGTAACTTGACTGTAGTGGGATTCAAACCGGGAACCTTGCAGACCCAAGTCCTCTTCCTTAACCACTAGGCACTGTCCTCCAACCAGCCATCTATCTATCTTTCTATCTATCTATCTGTCTATCTATCTATCTATTTGTCTGTCTCTCTGTCTGTCTGTCTGTCTGTCTGTCTGTCTCTCTGTCTGTCTCTCTGTCTGTCTGTCTGTGCCTGTCTGTCATAAAACCTATACAAAAGATTTAAGTTTCTGATTTTAGGAATAATAAAAAATAAACCCTTTTCATGGGTGAGTTTGCTCATACATTAGGACATTTGCATTGAAGTCAGACATACAGTGATGAGCAGCAGCTGTGGAATCTGTTCATCTGTCGCCTGCATTATGTAATAGACAGACGACTGTGTCAGTGCGTAGAGGTGACTCAATGTCATTGCTGTGGTGGGCTGGACTTCAGAGACAACTCCGCCTCATTGTTGATATTCTTCAGCTGACAGTTCGCCCCTTTGCATTCTTTTAGTCCAACATAGGGGTTGCAGCCCCAAATGTGGTCACCTGGAATCCAATTAGATAGAAATTAATATGTTTTTTATATTGTGCCTGTAATCTAATATTTAATTGGATTAGGCACGGGTTGAAATTCACAACACTTTTTTCCGACGCAGAAATGATTCATCCGCGCTTCTCTCCTTGATAAATTCAATTTAGATTTTGGAAAAACTCTTCCTACCACTGAGGTAATAAAGTTGGAAGCTGTGTTCACGTGCCTTACACTGCCTTCAACTCTCATCCTGACATAACCATATTGTTTTCTTTTTTTTTTACTGCTGTATCCAGGGAGAGTCTGACTTCACTTCCAGGCACCGAGCTGGTGAGTTGCTGCGCTGAATTTAGACCTTCATCAGGAACTTTGAGCTCAACGCTGATAAGAGCAGATGAACACATGGGTTTTTTTGGAGGCATTAATAACCGTGGGTTCATCCTCCAAATGTTATGTGCTCTGTGCAACATTTACAGAGTTCACCTGTAGTTTATAGACGACCCTCTCATGACTGAACACTGACCTGCTCCATACATGTAGCTGAATGGATAAGGTATCAGGACGACAAACTGAGGTGACGGCCTTGAGTTCCCAGGCAGATATTTATAGCCACAAAAGCAATGTCACAACTAAGACCCTCTCTCTCACTGAGGCTTTGTTTTCAAGCATATTCCTTTCACCATCTTTATCTGTTCTTTACTTTTACTTGATCTCAGATTAGAAAGATGAATTTCCTTCCACTGTTTAGCTCCCTCTATGGCTCAGTTTGAGAATACAGCATCATAAATTAAAATTCGATGAGACAAAAGACATCTGGTGGAAACACTGGACATGATGTCATGTAAGAAGCGTGACAGAACCCTGTGTTGTTCTGATGCCAGCTCAAAGACGTGGCACGGAGTATTAGAAAAATTGCTAAACAAACAGACAGATGGAGCAAAAGGGAGGGCAGTGCAGGAATTAAAGAGAGGAGAGCGAAGCTATTTCAGGGCTGATGTGTCTGGAATGACAACTGTTGCCTTCCCTCCATCCATCCCTCCACCCCCTCTTTTCTGTTTCTTTCCACCTCTCTCTATCAAATCCCACTCTCTCACCTCTGGACCCCCTGATGACCACAAGTTTTCCAACCACCGACCCCTCTCTCTCTCTCTCTCTCTCACTCTGTCCCTCTCTCTCTCTGCGTCTCAGGATAAATATAGAACCCTGTTCTCTCTGACACACCTCCAAACTATACATGGGTGAACAGTATATAAAGAGCAGGCATGTATAGTGTAAAAGTCAGTGGAACACACATGCATTAAACACAGTGGAAGGCGGAAAACAGACAGATTTTAAAAAAAAAACTCCCATCAAGATTGAGGTGATTTTTTTTTTTTTTTCACCAGAGCATCTACCCAGCAAATCACCTCTTTGTACCTCCCTCCTCTCTCCCTTTTCTATCCTCCTCTGCTCTAACCAACACTCACATCCATCCATGAGTGTGACCAACTCTTCTGCCTATCGATCGGAGCGTAGTTTCCACCAGACTTCCTCCTCCTCCTCCTCCTCCTCTTCGTCCTCGTCCTCTGGTAACCCGTACATGGAGAAAAGCCGGGGACTGTTCACGGAGGACTTTGGCTCCTTCATGAGGCCTGGGAGCGACGCCCTGGGGTTTTCCAGTAAGTAAGAAGCAATTGCAGGTCTCTTCAGTTCCATGTGTATACAACAGAGGTCTAAAATAACAGTTTTGACTGTAACGTAGATTTACGGCTCTGCTTGGAAGTGATTTGTGTACGATGTGGTGTTTTTTTTCCACATAAAGTGGATATAAAGCATGTCACGAGGTGGTATACTTCAGAAAAAGGGAACAGACAGCCTACAGGACTAAGTATAAAGGAGGAAAGTATTCTGGTGTCTGTGTCTGTGACATTAAAAGGGCAAAATGTCCTCTGACCATCTCTATATGGCTTTGAACCTAAAGGGCATTTTCACTTGGCAACTTTAGGTTCTCCTGTTGGTCATGAAGCTGCACAGAGATTTGGTTCAACTTAAAAGTTAAACCTGTTTTAGCTTAAGGTTTGTCAAAACCTTCTCATTTGTTTGTAATTTTCAAAATATGCAAAAAAAAGTAGTATAATTAATTTACTCAAGTCAAGAGAAAACATTTCCAATATTTCACTTCAGAAGGTTTGCACAGTGTCTAAAGAGTCTCTCATTAATATAGCTTCTATTATTGTAACTTGTAAAAGCAGGAAGTTTAGAAAAAGTTAAAGTTACTCTGTGAAGGATGTGGCTGTTTGTCAATGTCAGTGCTAGTGTTAATAATAAACTAAGTCATGGAAAGTGGGGAGACTTGGTGATGATTGAAGCTTGAGCTAAAACGTTTAACAGTGAACAAAGATGAGAGGTACTGCTTTCATTATTTGTACATAAATCTTTATAATTCTGCACATTTCATATATTTTTTTAATTTAAATGCTACATTTTACAGTTATATCAATGTGATACAGGATTAAGAGGTAGGTTTATTTTGGTATAAAATGACATACCTCTGAGTACATGTCAGTCAGACACTGAAGTTTAGTCTAAAGTCCTGAGGTCTATACTGAACGGTCAGGTATTTAGTCTATAACATGTTGAGAACAGTCATTATGGTCAGCAGACCAGATTTATCCTGCGGGTCATTTACTGGATGTATGTGCGCTGGTGTGCACTGTTTCACTGCTGAGCGCCGCTGACGTAAGTGTGTGTGTGTGCGCGTGTGTGTGTGTGTGTGCACGGTGACATCTGAACCTTAAAAGGGCTCTGACTTCATGTGCTGCGTGCATCAGGGGCAGGATGGAATTGTTTTGGAGCTGTGGTTGGCATCTCACAGTTGCAGCAAAGCAGACCAGTGTTTGGATGCTTAAGGCACACACACACACACACACACACACACCGGAGAATGCTACACTTGCTGCCAGCAGTGTGACTTCACACACAGAGTATTTAGGATGACGCCTGCATGAGGAATTGACCAGATGGTTGCCCAGAGATCTTCAAACACACACACACACACACACACACACACACACACACACACACACACACACACAGACACGATCATTTGGAGTGACCACAAATCATCTGATGTAAAATCAAAACTGGAGCTGCTCCCAGCTTTGACTTCATGACTTCAGTCGGGCGTCTGTGACTCGGCGTCGTCCTGAACTGAGCACAAGGTTTGACTGGAGATGGTTTATCAGGCTACATAATCATCTCCATTTATCTGCTCTGTGGTGCAGCTCCAACCCTCAGTGCAAGGTTAGAGAGACAAACACAGGAGTTCACTCAGACAAGAACAGAGTGATAACACATAATTTTTTTTTTTTTCGCAAACAAATATACTGTCCCTTGTTCCTACCAAGGTAGTGAAAATCTGATATGTCTTTCTGACCACGTCCCCTAAGTCTACTGATCTGGTCATATTGTTCTCTACAACATATGCAAAATCAAACCGTACCTGACACAAGACACCGTCCAACTGTTACTTCAGGCTATGGTCACACTGTATATCCCTTGGACTAGAGCCATATCTTCCTTTTCTGGTCTGCCAGCCTGTTCATCAAGACCCCTTCCAAAAGTCCAGAATGCAGCACCACATCCCGTCCTTAACCAACCCAGAAGGGCTTAGAGAGATAGACAGAGAAACTGACTCTGAGCCAAAGCAGCACTCTATTTTTGGTAGTAGATATTATCTTACAAAATATACATATTTATATCTTGTTATTAATGGAAATCTGCCAGAATGTTACTATTCTGACCTCTTCAGTTTCACTACTCTGACCAAATATTGTTTGTGTGTAGAGCTGGATATACCATTATAAATACTACAGGATCGTGTGTATTCATTTCTCTGGAAAGAGAGTTGTGTTATAAAATAATAACAAAACCCAAGGTTGCCCTGATTATCATGAGTGGCTGAGACTCTGCATGATAGATAGATAGATAGGTGGAGGGCAGTGCCTAGTGGTTAAGGAAGAGGACTTGGGTCTGCAAGGTCCCCAGTTCGAATCCCACTACCGCCAAGTTACCACTGAGGTGCCCTGAGCATGGTATCGTCCCTAAACACTTCTCCCCGGGCGCTCATTAGCTGCCCACTGCTCATTTTGATGATGGGTTAAATGCCAAATTTCGTTGTGCGCTGTGGTGTGAATCACAATGACAAAAAATAAATTTCTTTCTTTCTGGATGGATAGACAGACAGACACATAAATATACATAACACAGATATTATGAATTATTAAAGATGGTTTATATCCAATGTTCAAACTCTTATTTACCTGTAAATGTGTCATAATTTTATCATAATTTCTTCATCAAGTGAACTGATCAATAATGAACAGTTGTAGAAGTGAAACTTAAAGTTCCTATTTAGAAAGTAGAGAAACAAACGTCCTGTTTTTCTTGATTTTAGCTCATAACTCGACACTGAAGTACTGTATATGTATAATGTATTCGCGTATAAGGAAATTATCTTTGTCGTTATTCTGCAGCATGTTGTCTCTCAAATCAAAACCCTGTCATTGTGTGTTGGCTCTATAATGAAACACCACCTGCAGCTTCCATAGTTATCATCAGCATGTAATTACCAAGAGTGGAAATGAGAGTATTGTAAATGAAAATTGGGTGATGATTTTTTTTTTTTTTTTTGAAGAGAGAAAAGTGAAGATGTGTTTCCTCCTAACTGTTTCTATTCCTCATCTGTGCTCCTCGTAGGTGAAGCTGGAAATATTAAAACTCTCGGGGACACGTACCAGTTCACTGTGGATGTGCGAGACTTCTCCCCTGAAGATGTCATCGTCACCACATCCAATAATCAGATAGAAGTTCGTGCGGAGAAGGTGGGTGGGCATTTGGTTTAATTAAAAAAAATCTATCTGTCTGTCCATCTGTTTTTCTGTCATTTGTCTGTCTGTCCATCTATCTTTCTGTCTAAAAAAAATAATCCTCATCTGAATCTTCTTCAACAGTTGGCTCAGGACGGTTCAGTCATGAACACATTCACCCACAAGTGCCAACTACCTGAAGATGTGGACCCCACCTCAGTGACATCATCACTGGGAGCTGAAGGGACACTCACCGTCAGGGCAAGGAGAAATCCGGCCAAACATGAGCTTGTACAGACCTTTCGCACCGAGATCAAAATCTAAAGAATGTCTGGTGTATGACAACAAAACTCTTATTTGTTGGTGTTTGTGTGTATTTCAATCTTCCTTCTTTATTTCCTGCTTTACTTACATCTCACCACATGTAAAAAAAAAAAAAAAAAACCTTTAATAAACTCTATCTCTTCCTGTGTTCAGGCAGATCAATCATAGACACAAGACTGAGCCTGTGGTTGTAAAATTAAACCTGTGCAGATGGAGCGAAATTAGCCCTGCTGGCTAGAAAAAGAATTACATGTAAACAACAATCACAACCAAACGGCTATTTTATAATTCTTGTGTTCAATCTTCCTTCTTTATTTCCTGCTTTACTTACATCTCACCACATGTAAAAAAAAAAAAAAAAAACCTTTAATAAAATCTATCTCTTCCTGTGTTCAGGCAGATCAATCATAGACACAAGACTGAACCTGTGGTTGTAAAATTAAACCTGTGCAGATGCAGCGAAATTAGCCCTGCTGGCTAGAGAAAGAATTACATGTAAACAACAATCACAACCAAACGGCTATTTTATAATTCTTGTGTTTAGCGTTTTCAGTAAGTTTGATTAATGGTCTAAGTCTGTGAATTCACAGCAGGATTAAATGATTCTCCAGAGGACACAGACAGCCATGTTCAATCATGTGTAGTATTTGCACAGGAGAACACACACATGCACGTTTTCTCATATATTTGTTGTATTTTATGTTTTTATTAGTCTGAATAAACTCTTATTTGACAGTAAAAAGGTAAAACAATGTGTGGCCCGTTTGATTATAGAGAGTTGATATTGTCATGTATTCTCAATAAGGTCTCAGTAAATTTTTCAATATAACGGAATGCAATAGAGTAGAAATTTTATGTTTGCTACAACCAGTAGATAGTTTTACTTTAATTTAAAAAACATGTATCATTTTCTTTTTCCCCAAGCACATTTCATCTAGCCAATGATGTCTACAATATGTCGACATGAAAAAAAAAATCCTATCCTACCCTATTCGTGCTTAGCAGCATCTTAATAACGCAGTATGGGGCGCTTGCGCCACCAAGTGGTTTGCTAAGGCACACGACATGTTTACACTACGCATGCTCCCAACTCTTACATCCGGACGGTCCCTATCAATCGATCAGAGAGTGGAAGATGGCGAAGGTTTGACTGAGCGCGACAAGATCGATCACCGAAAAACTCGATCGAGTTTGTTTTTCTGGCTCGAATTTAACAACACGGGACGACGCCTTAGTTAAGGTTTTAAGGAACGAAGAGCGGAACAAACAACGGAAGGTAATTCCCGCCACTGCTTATGACAAAATGGCGTTTCTCTGAGGCTTTTTAAAGGAGGTTGCTGTAAAAAGAACGGCAGATAAAGGCAGGAGTGACTCTACGGGCCGCCATCTTGGCCCCTGTAGTACATTCACGTCAAGGCATGCTAAATTAATCCCGGATAGCCAGGTTGCCAGGATTGAGGAATTGTAATCGATGTATTGCACAGTTAAACCATCTCATCAGTTGTTTTGAACTATTATATTCTTCACATACGGACATTACACTTCCAATAATTTGACCTTTTAACTCTATTTCCCCGTTATTTCATCGCCGTCAGATAGTGTTTGCTTTGCTAGCAGGAAGAGTTCACGTGTGAAATTGTGTAAATTTGATATTTAACGATTAGATTGTTATTACATTTAATGTAAACACGTCGAGTGACACCTTTGCATGTAATTTCCACTCATGACATTCTGTAATTCCCACAATGACATTAACTTCGACTTTATACTCATATCCATTATATAGATATAAACACAGTATACAACATAGTTCATACCGTTACTTTTTGTGTGGACAAGAACGCAGAATTTCATGAATGTGATTAAATATAATAATAAAAAAAAAAAATTAAATCATTAGTTAAATCGTTATTAAACAGGTATAATAATTAACCTTTACCTCCTTGATGTGTTAAGTATGATTGCTTTACTATCTCTTGTTTAATTGTGCCACATATGTGTCTTATATAAATTGGCAGATTTGACACTTAGACAAACACATATTCTGAGAAATTGCAAATATCCCACGATTTCTGGTTCCAGCTTCTGATTTATTTCACCACATCCCTTTGCAGGAAGATGGAGTTCCCCTGGCACAGTGGAAAGGTCTTAGACCAGCTTAATCGTCAGCGAAAACAGGGTCTACTGTGTGACTGCACCTTTGTTGTGGATGGGGTGGACTTCAAGGCACACAAGGCAGTGTTGGCCGCCTGCAGTATTTACTTTCGTACCCTGTTTTTGGACCAGAAAGATGTGGTTCATCTGGACATCAGCAATGCAGCAGGTGTTTTTTTCTGTTTACCTACAAGTTTTTATTGTTTTGGGTTTGTGTTATATATTCCAAATTCAATATACATACTTACTGTATTTTATTGTTATTCCTATAGGTTTGGGTCAAGTCCTGGAGTTTATGTACACAGCAAAACTTAACTTAAATCCACAGAATGTCGAGGACGTCTTGGCAGTTGCCAATTTCTTACAAATTCAGGAAATTGTGAATGCCTGCTCTGCATATCAGTCAATGGCCAATCAAGGTCCATCCGTCATCACCCTGGATTTTACTATGGGTCAGTCTAAATTCCTTTAACTGTTTACTTCACAAGGCAATGTTTCCAATATTGACATCACTGTTTTTTATACTAGCCTCTGATGCACCTTTTTATTAAACCCATTATATATGAGTATTATATTGAGTATTATAAATTATTTATATATATATATAACTAAATACTGTTTCATATTTTTATCATTCTGGAAAAAAAATGCAGATGAGAAGACCGGTGAAAGCGAGCAGACTGAGGATCAGAGCAGTGAAATGAAAGATGACACCTCACAGGAAGAGGAAACACATTTGGTTACTACCACAGAGGCTAAAGAGACAACCCAAACCCAAGATGAACCAGTGGAGGAGGCCCAGTCAGACACTCAACCAGTTACATCTGAGACCTTTCCTGTTGGTAGTCCTAACTCCACTCTGGAACAGCCCCCTCAAAGCTGTACCCCTCCTGCTGAGAACAAGAATGAAAGTGATTCACAAGACAAAAGTGAAATTCAAGATCAACCCTCTGACCCATCAGGTCAGGTTCAAGGTTCGGTTTTCATGTTGTTCAGTTCTTTAACCAATATTGGTGAATACTGTGTGAATTGTAAAGTATGTATCAAAGTGCATTAAGTAATTAAAATTTTCTTTATTTTTAGAAGCACAGGGAAAATCTGTTTCTAGTGTGACGTATATGAGCTCACGGGGCAGAAGAATCAGGAAACCTCTAAAACGTAACTTCCCACCAGGTGAGTTGACTGCATGGGTTGGTCCTGTTAAATTGAACTGATCTCAGTCTACAAGTTTTGACAACAATTCTGTGAAATGTACAGTATCTAGTCAGTATATCAGACACGTTATTATTTCTAATTTCTTATTTATTTTCATCCTCTCAGACAGTGACTCAGAAAATGAAGGCAAATCGAAGCCAAAACCAGATTTGATGGAGACAAAGTTAGAAGATGTGGACAAAGAACAGGAGGATGCATTCGAGGAGAATAGCAATGTGGTTGGAGAGGACGATGACGATGGTGCTGAAGAAGGAGACAGCAGAGCCAATGAGCAGATGGAAGAGGTGGAGTCACAGGTTGAGAAACAATCTCAGCATTCATCATCAATGAGCAGCCGGTCGGAGTCAAAGCCTTACAGCTCTGTGACACATAAGTGTGAGGTAAGAACAAATACAAGGGAGAAAGTGTATTGATTTTCTGATTATATAATCCCAGAGTTTTAACAGCAATACTAATATGCTAATTCCCTTGCTTCTTTACAAAGTTAGTTAATGCAACAATTCCCTCAATTTAGATCCTCTTTCTCACTTGGATGTTTACTAGACTCAATGCATTAAGTTTCAAATTTGAGTTTAGAAATAAATCATTTTTTATTTGCCATGCCCAGTGCATCTCAGTGGTAACTTGGTAGTTGGTGGATGGGAACTTGGAACCCTCCAGACCCCAGTCTGGTTCCTTAACCACTTGGCCACCACTGCCCCAAGGCTGACACTGCCCCGTATAATACCCTATATGAATAATTCTACTTGAAGACTGTTTAGATTATAGTTAAATACACAGACCAACTTTTCTGTTGACTTTTTTTTGGACCTTTAACAGCCTGTTTATTTTCCCTCCAGGACTGTGGGAAGAAATTCACTCATACTGGCAACTTTAAGAGGCATATGCGAATCCACACAGGAGAGAAACCATTCAGCTGTCGTGACTGCAACAAAGCTTTTTCTGACCCAGCAGCCTGTAAAGCTCACGAGAAAACACACAGGTGAATTACTCCGGCTGTATCTTCATGCTGTTCACAGCAAACCTTCAGACTGGTCTCTGTGGAGATTTTGTTTCTAAAATTGTGTTGTTGTTGTTATGCTCCAGCCCCCTGAAGCCGTACAGCTGCTCCACCTGTGGGAAGAGCTACCGTCAGATCAGCCTCCTGAACCTGCACCGCAAACGCCACACGGGAGAAGCACGCTACACCTGCTACGCCTGTGGCAAGCTCTTCACCACATCTGGTAATCTCAAGAGACATCAGCTGGTGCACAGTGGGGAGAAACCGTATCAGTGTGACTTCTGTGATAAGGCCTTTTCTGACCCCACCGCCAAGATGAGACATTTGGAGATACACGACACAGAGAAGGGAAACAAGTGTCCACATTGTGAGAAACGATTCAACCAGGTAAAAGAACAAGCAAAGGAACAAAGAGGGAATTTTGAGTTTTGGAGAACTGTAAACTAACACAGGGATAAATTTTGGTTGAGAAAAAAGGAAATATAGATAGACTGTTTCTTTTATTTCATTCGTAGAAAGGCTATTATTATATATTACTACACCCTCTGATTAATGTATTAATTTATTCATCTTTATCTGCTTATCCAATACTAGTTCACGGGGGTGGCTGTCCCCCTGACATAAAGACTTGCAGATCCCAATCTACTTCCTTTTATTAATTCAGTTGGGTATTTCACAACAAACGTCATCTTTTCCTTCCCAATTTGCTGTACTAAAATAACTACAACATCACTTCTCATATTAAAATATGATGCAGTCAAACTTGAAGCTGACATAGCTTAAATCTTAAACACTCTATAGTATATTTAATAAATAATTGTGGCTGCAGTTTGACAGTGGGTATTTTAAAACAAGCCCAGGGTGCATCTGAAATCTGATGACTGCGTTTGATTTGTAGCTTGGAAACCTGAGGGCTCACATGAAGATCCATATTGCAGATGGGCCTCTCAAGTGCAAAGAATGTGGCAAACAGTTTACCACCTCAGGTAAGGGAACAAGCCAAAAATGATTTTTTTTTCTTCATTTTTATAAGATTTTTTTTATTTCATTTACTAAGCTATATGAAGGCATTCGGTCAGCCCCTGTTTTCACATGACTCCAACTGTTGTTTACATTTGGTAAACATAGCTACAGTCTGTTGTTCATGTAAAGTCAGTAGCGTGCGAGTTGGTGTTGGATCTGTGAGATTTATGGTGGTCAAATAATGACAAAAGATTCTTTTCTCTTCAGTTACAGTCGGTAAAACAATGTGACAAACATATTTTTGCCGCTGGCCACATCAGCAGTGCAGTTCTATTTTAAGGGCCAGTTGTAACTGAAAGACTTTATGTAACTATTGTGTTTCATTACATGTTTCTGCAACCAATTGTTATTTTTTGAAGTTATATTGGTGTGCAATAAGGTTAAAACATTTAGCAGTACTTCAGGACATTATCATAGAATAAACAGATATGGTGTAAAACATAATCTCAACCTAACAGGTTTGATGTAGTATTAGAAAAATGTGTGAAATGTAGACACCATGTACATGTATCTAATGTATATCAAATCATATACATAACATCTGCCTATACTTTTACAGGTCTGTTTTTTAGGTCTGAAACTTTTTTGTCTATTTTTTTTTTTTCAGGAAATCTGAAAAGACACATGCGGGTCCACAGTGGAGAGAAACCGTACGTCTGTGTTCACTGTCAGAGAGCTTTCAGTGACCCGGGAGCTCTGCAGAGACATGAGCGCATCCATACAGGTAACTCCCCTGATGGTCACACAGCAATTCAGGAAGATATTGCTTTAATTTCTGTCCCTAATGACACTGTGTCAATGTGTTCCAGGAGAAAAGCCTTGTATCTGTGGCATCTGTGGCAAAGCTTTCACTCAGGCCAGTTCTCTTATTGCCCACGTTCGTCAGCACACAGGAGAGAAGCCTTATGTGTGTGATCGCTGTGGAAAGAGGTCAGTGTTGCACAATTTAGAAATCTCAATATATACCTCAACATATAAACAACAAATTTTAAATATTATATGTTTTTTAAGCTGAAATTTCCCATAATTTTCTAAGGGACTAATAAAGTTCTATCTATCTATCTACATCAATCTTAATTATTGCTGCATTTGTTATTTAGTTTTTTATTTTTTTTGTCTTGACAGATTTGTGCAGTCCAGTCAACTGGCTAATCACATTCGCCATCACGACAATGTCCGTCCACATAAATGTCAGATGTGCAACAAGGCATTTGTTAATGTGGGAGACCTGTCAAAACACATCATTATACACACAGGTGGGGATAGAACTGTGTCAGTTGTTACCACTGTTCAGTATAAATGAAAAAAGGAAAAACCTCTGTCCTGACAAAGGAGTAAATTTCTTAATTGAAGTCAACTGAGATGAACTCACCTTTTTTTAGGAGAGAAGCCGTTCCTGTGTGATAAATGCGGCAGAGGGTTTAACCGTGTGGACAATCTACGATCTCACGTCAAGACCGTCCACCATGGCAAGGCTGGTATGAAGCGGCTGGTAATTGCTGGAGGAGGTATAGAAGACGGGGCAGATGGGGGAACGACGACAGCCACATCTGACAGCGAAATCAACATTGTGACAGTTTCCACGGATGACATTATGGCTCTGGCAAACAGCGCAGTAGCTCAGCTGACAGGTCGGCTAACAGACTGGAGGTGGTTGAATTAATCAGGTGTCTGCTGGCAGTAAGAAATATGTCAATTAACGTGTTACAATCTGTTTCCAGTGGTTCCTGTGGCTTCTTCAGTGTCTGCAGATGAGACTGAGGCTTTGAAAGCTGAGATCACAAAGGCTGTGGAGAAAGTACAGGAAGCAGGTACTAGTTTGAAGACTGACGTCAAAAATTAAAATATGTAGATGATGTCAATTTGTTTATTCTCTCCTTTATGCTGCAGACTAAAACTATATACATATATATAAATATATATATGTATATACATACTGTATATTTGAAAAAGTGTAGCTCCAGCAGCAATACAGCACTGAACAAAAGATAAATACAGTAAAATATACAAAAAAATACGATACAGGCATTAGTTGTATGTAGTAGAGTAACATTTGAATACGTAAAACATGAACAGTGGATGTCAGTGGGTTATTAGGTTAGTGGTAGGGAGATAGGCTTCTGATAGAAGTGTTAGTAGATTAGTAGGTAATTATTGTTGCTGTGTGTGCTGTGTATAAGATATAAAGTGTATAGATTGAAAAATGATGGTATAATAGCAGCAAATCAAGATTGTGGTTTATTGCACTTTATTATTGTGAGGTTATTGCACTTTACCTATATGATGATATAAATTAATTATTTACTTATTACATATTTAGTTAATAATTTAATGTAGGGAGCCGCATTTTGACTGTGTTTTCTCTCTGTTGGTTATGCAGATCCCAACACCCAGATCTTATATGCTTGTGATTCATGCGGAGACAAATTTTTGGACGCAAGCTCCCTTGCTCAGCACGTACGCATTCACACTGCTCAGGCCTTAGTCATGTTTCAGGCAGATTCAGACTTTTACCAGTACACCGCCGCCACCACTACAGAGGGAGAAACTGCCACAACATGGCAAACCACACCAGAGCAGGTCATTCAAGAAGGGGAAAATTGATCTGCTACGTCCAGAACAGAGGGGAAGATGAAGGAACATGGAGGATGGTTTGAGTCAAAGAGTTTTGTTTTTTTTTTAAATGTAAATACATCAAAGACACTGTGTATTTGTAAAATGTGTATAAAATGTAGCTTTTAAAAAAATGGGTTAATACAGAATATAATGAAGACGCAGACCATGTAGGAGAACTTATATTAGGTGACTTAATGATATGGTAAATATTGAAATAGTTATACTAAGTATAGCTTTGATATTTTTGACTCATCAACAGCAGATGTCTTGTATACAATGTCAATGATAAATACGTCTTAAGTAACTCACATATTAAATATATGTAGAATTATTGTTTATCTGCAGAAAAATGTCATGTTAAAAACATAGACCAAGACCCTATGAATGTGAAATATTGTGCAAAATAAATGTATCGTCTGGAAAATATTAAATGCTGTGACTGTATATTTGTATATAATACATGTTTACCATTAAAAAAAGGTTCTGGTAAAACTGATAAACTGATAATTAATTTTATGGAATGTGTATTATTTATAGCGTTATAGCTGCACGATATAATGTCGATTAACATGTCCTGTTAAAAAATAGTTAACACTGGCAAAACAAGTCAGTATTTAATAATAAAAATAAAGCATTTTTATATTAGCATATTAACCTCCTGCTAATCCCCTCAAATAAATTAATCTCCTGCTAAAAACTATAATGCAAGATAAGTAGAACTAGAGCAGAAATAAACAAACAAAAGAGATAAGAGAAAATATAAAACAATATATATCGCATACGTTTTATATAAATAGAAAACAAAATATAACATAAAACTGACATCAGTTAGAAATATGCAGAGAAAGCCGGAAGTCCTGTGATTGGCAGAGTGGCAGTCAACGATGACGCGTACTTCTCTGTGATTGGCTGAGACTTGGGGTCAAAGTTTAGCCGACAGCTAGCGCTGACGTCCACTTCTGCAGCAAAATGGCGACGCTGACAGCAGACGTGCAGAAATACCGGCCCGTTTCTCTAACATCACCTAAAAAACAAAGCAGGATGTGGACTCAGAGAAGGTTTAGACTCTTGGACAATGGTGTGCTTATAATGCTGTCGTTTGCTGCAATGTTGCACTGTGCTCTCGCCGACGGGAAGACGCTGGTTCTGCTGGACAACCTCAACATTAGAGACACCCATTCAATGTTCTTCCGTAGTCTGGCAGGTAAATTCACGATTCGTTATGTTTTTACATTATACATTTATTCGTGTTACTCTGGATTATTGATTTATTTCATCTGTATCTCTTGGATGAATATGTACAGCCATGAGTCAGTATATATTTTACATCGTCTTCACGCTGCAAATCAAAGCTAGCTTGATTGAGCTTAGCTGCCGTGTTTCAACGTCTGTCGAAATTTCATTGTCAAACAAATGCGTTACGGCTTTTTGTCGAATCTGACATTGATAGAATATTGATGCACAGGGCTGGGTAGGTAATTTATGATTAAATTATTGTGTTTTAGGTCATGTTTTGCACCTTTCGTAAAAACATTTATGCACTGGTTGAGTAGGAAAATACGTAAAAGCAATTCATTCCTAGATTTAAGATAAACGTTTTTAAAATACCTTTATGTACATTTGTATTCTCAATACAACCACGATAAGACATAATACACAATCGTTTGTTGATGCACGTCTAATATACCTATTACCATATTCTTTAAAGCAGTATTTTAGTCAAAGTTAACAATTTCCCCATCGTAAAAGACTGATACACATTTTTTTGTGCATAGGGTTGTGTGATTTGGGATATGTGCAGTTGTTTTATATTGTACATGTTCATTATTTATGTGCCACTAACGATACACTTAATTTTTCAGATCGTGGATTTGATCTCACTTTCAAGACAGCTGATGATTCTTCACTATCTCTTATAAAGTATGGCCAGTTCCTGTATGACCACTTAGTCATCTTTTCACCATCTGTTGAAGGTAAATTTAGTCCTGAAGGTAGAACAGTTGATCCATTGAATTGCTTAGGAGTTTCTTTCTACGAAGTTGTAAATAATGTGTTGTTTTTCTTCCACAGACTTTGGAGGAAATATAAATGTGGAGACCATTACGTCTTTCATTGATGGTGGAGGAAATGTCCTTGTTGCTGCAAGTTCCGATATTGGTGAGTGGGTCTCTGCAGTCTTTCTTATAGATAAGTGGACATTTCTAAAAAGAGATCATTTAATTTTTGTTTTAAAAGGTGATCCTCTGAGAGAACTGGGCAGTGAGTGTGGTATTGAGTTTGATGAGGAGAAAACTGCAGTTATTGACCATCACAACTATGATGTCTCTGATCCTGGAGAGGTAACAAATTATGTTGTTTGAATGCTTCACAGATGTAACCTTGAGTCCTACGTTATATAACATTTGACTCATGTTTTTTTTTTAGCACACTCTGATTGTTGCTGACCCAGAGAACCTGCTTAAAGCTCCCACTATTGTCGGAAAACCCACCAACAAACCAGTTTTATTCAAAGGCGTAGGGTAAGCAGAATTTACTTAATTGTGTTAATTTAGACAGCTGAATGATTAAAGTATAAAATACTCTATTTTGAAGGAGACTCTGTACGCACGCAGTGTTTAATGTCTCTCTCCAACATTTGCCTATTTTAACTGATGTATGTTTTCTTCTGTCTTTTTTCTGCCTCATTGAACCATCAAAAAACAACTTATTGCTATATGCACTGGAATGATTAATGTTACCCTTTTCATACCAGAATGGTAGCTGACCCTGAAAACCCTCTTGTCTTGGACATCCTCACTGGCTCTTCCACATCTTACTCCTTCTTTCCAGACAGACCAATTTCTCAGGTAACATGACTTTCATATATGTCCTTATTATGTTAAAAGAAAGTTAACATTTTCCCATTGTTTAGCTTATTTTTTTTCATCTGACAATGTACTTTTTACCTCAAGTATCCCCATGCTGTTGGCAAAAACACACTGCTGATTGCTGGACTTCAGGCCAGAAACAATGCCAGAGTGGTCTTCAGCGGCTCACTGGAGTTTTTCAGTGACGCCTTTTTTAACTCGGCTGTGCAAAAGGCCACACCAGGATCTGAGAGGTGGGCATTGCTGTTCAACACAACACTTTTGATTTTCTTTTTATATATTTTTCTTACAAGGTTCTTTTGAGTTTTCTTATTAATCCATAGCTTAAACCTGTTGTCTGATTAAAGCATATATTGAGACTAAGCTAAGTATTGTTAGTGTTAAATTTAGAATTTATTTTGATTGACTTCTTTAATATTGTCCAGATTATGAATAATGACCTTTACTTTCATCTTCTCTTTAGGCATGAGAAAACAGGCAACATGGAGTTGGCAGAGGCTTTGTCTCGTTGGGTGTTTAAAGAGGCTGGAGTTCTCAGGGTGGGAGCTGTTACCCACCATCCTGTGGGAGAAAGCACTCCCCCAGCAGCATACACCATCACAGATCTTGTGGTAAGTTAATATCAATCTTGCTGCCAAATGACTGTACCCATGTAATTTTCATCTTTTTAATGTTCTATATATTCTGCTTACACAGGAATACAGCATTGTCATTGAGATGCTGTCAGAGGGCCGTTGGGTCCCCTTTGATGGAGATGACATTCAACTGGAGTTTGTGAGAATTGATCCCTTTGTTAGGACTTACCTCAAGAAAAATGGTATGGTATACACAGAGTATCAACTGTATGTGTTAATAACATTAAAGTTTTATTCTGAACTCCTTTAATGAAATAATTTTCTTTGATTTCTTTCAGGAGGAAAATACAGTGTCCAGTTTAAGTTGCCTGATGTGTACGGAGTCTTTCAATTTAAGGTGGACTACAACAGACTGGGCTACACTCACCTTTACTCCTCCACCCAGGTAAGTTAAAATAGCTTGTGTTTGTGTTTGTTCACATATAATTTGCACATGCACAAAAAGACAAATTATGTGACGATAATGATGAAGTCAACACTGGATTAATTTATATAAATGTTTCTTTGCCACAGGTGTCAGTGCGCCCCCTGCAGCACACTCAGTACGAGCGCTTCATTCCCTCAGCTTTCCCATACTATGCCAGCGTTTTCTCTATGATGACAGGTCTTTTCATCTTCAGCATAGTTTTCCTGCACATGAAAGAGAAGGAGAAGTCAGACTAATCTAGAGAAACAACAGGGATGTGAAAAATGAGATTATAGGTTTGAACTTGTGAAGAATTTAAATTGAATCTTGAGTCTTTGACTGCAGTCTTGGGTAACAATTCAATACAGTGTCTGTTCATTTGTTTGGGGTCTGAAGGTAAACAGGGATCCTGAGTTCGTTTTTTATTTTTTATTTCTTCTATGAAATAATTTAAAGACCTGTCCATGTTCTGATGTCAGTGTTTTTATAATGTTGCTTTACGTTGACTAAAGGATCAAAGTCAAGCACTTGTCTCGGGCCATAAATAAATCCAGAAAAGTTCGACTAACTTCAAAATACTTGTAGTGACCTGATGCACTGAAAATGCCATTTTGTTTCTGATATGGATGGTTTCCAATAATAATAAAGCTGGATTCTTCTTAATAAAATACTGACATTCCACTCAGTAAGGAAAGACTTTGGTTATTATGAAGAGTATATGATGACATTAATTGTATGCTTTATTTAACTAACATAAATCCTTATGCGCATAGACTGATCTGTAAAGATCTTTTACTTGTTTACGAACTCCCAATAGTCAGCTGGAAAGATTGAACAAAAGGAAGCAGGACAAACTTGTTTTTTTTTTTTAATTGACGTTCGCAGGATAAACACCTATGAGCTTGTAAAGCTGCATGTGACAAAAATGTTTAACGAGTTTTTATTATTACACACTTAAATAGTTTTATTTTAGCCAAACAACAAAAACTTATCATATGTCAAGGTCCGGTTTGAAGTTTCGCGCAGGCGCACTGGGGTGTCCAGTGACGTCGGCTTCTGACTTAAGGTGATCTAGCTGAAAAGTTAGACGTTATTAGCTTTTAAAACATCGCTTTGAAACTACTATCATTTTAAAATCTGTAAAATATTCATTTGTAACTTGTCGTTTGATATCGGTATTTATTTAAGAAGAAAACTTTATATTTTTTGACTGCAAAGCTGCCGTACAACCCGGCGGTTTTTTAGAAAAAGTCTGGGGGCTGCGGCTAAAACGTAAGCGAAGCTAAAACAGAATTATTAGGAAGAAGTTGACACATTGAGACATGTCTGTTTACAGCCTAGCTTTAAACTAGCGGTACTGTCCAAAAGTGTTACAGGGTTGTAACGGCCGTGGGACAACATCATGTCCCTTAGCCCGTGTTAGCTATAGCAGGAGAACCTAGCTGGGCAGAGCTCTGAGACAGTCAGCTGACAGCCTGCTGTAGGCTGCCAACAGAAACAACAACAGCAGCAGCAGCAGTGATGGACCAGCTCAAAGTCAAGGATCGCATACTGGAGAACATCTCCTTGTCGGTTAAGAAGGTAAGACCTGTTTCCTGTTAGTCAGAGCGTTTCGTTATTGGATCGGTTGTAAATAAGAATTTTTCACGTGTTTATGGTCTGTAGCTAACGATAGGTCGTCTATTGTCTGTAAAGAGCGGGGTAACTTTAAACTGGTGTCAGGAGAGATCGACACAGAAGGGCCTCGACCCATTCCCATGAAACGTGAACGGGTTGTTTTCTACTGTCACGATGTAGTATCAGTTTGGAGAATGTGAACAATCGATCATAACATCCCTTCCCTTGTTTGTTCACTGCTGCATGTGTGCTGTCATAGACTCCCACTGCAGCAAAGGTGTTAAAGGAGCATCGACTATTATTGACTCAATGTGAAACTTTATTATTTAACATCTTAATGATGAAATAATGGACTACGTCTGCATAGTATGTTATTTGTTTCCCACATTTCTCAGTATCAAACTCACATTCTTGTTTACATCAGGATGAGGTCTTTATTTTGGAGGCTGCCATGATGGCATCCCTTCATAAACCAAAATTCTGCTTTTTAATAGCAAATATTTTCTTGGATAAACAACAACAAAAGAACAAAAATAAATTGTTTTTCCTAATTGACCATTTGGTGTTGACATTCCATACACAATGTACTTTAAATGCTTTTGAGCAACATCTCACAACTAAATTCATATTTCTGGATTTTGGTTCAGAAATTGGTTCACTTGGCATGACTTTAACACTGTCATTGCCAATATTATTGTACCTTTTTGTATTTGGACATTAAATGATTATTAAAAAATAATAAAAAAAATTTAACTGCATGCATTGTCATTTTCTTTGCATTTGAATGCCACATAATTACATTCCCTCTACAAGTAAAAAAAATAGAAACCACCTACAGCACGTATTCTATTTTTTTTCAATCTGTTAACATCCAAAGGAATTGACACCATTTGTCCTTTGCTCCTTTCATTAACTGAAATGTGTCAGGCTGTGAGAGCGTGAGGTCTTTTTTTCTCCTTTGGCAAACATTACTTAGGCAAATTCCAGTTCAACAAGATGCTTTTAGTGTCTGCGTTAAAAGGAAATGATCATGTGGTTATGTGGGGGTTTTGTGTACGGTGTGCTGGTAACCTAGTCAGTGCTAGTACATGTAGTTCAAAATGAGTACTTTACAACTAAAATACAAAACAGCCTCTTTAAAAGAAGTTACCATGCATATTATCTAAAATCAATTTGCAAGGAAACAAAACCATTACCACTGATACACACGCATGTACACGGTGTGATATCACAACATATTCAGGTCATCACATTGTCACTGTTTTGCCTTTAGGGCATGAGTGACTTAGTTTATATTTTTCTTGTAAGATTACAGTTTTAATGTGAATTCTGCTCCAGTGTTCCCTTCACACCAGAGTCCAGGACATTATGCATGCCGAATTCATTAACATCCATTGTTTGCTTTTCTCTCACATAAAGTATTGCAGTAAACATTGCATTGAAATACAGTATCATCCTTTTAAAACTATTAACTATTTTTGTGCAAATGTTTTGTCCATTTAGAACAATGGTGTCCAACTCATTTTTACTGCGGGGCCACATCTACAATACAGTCCCCTTGAAGGGTGGGTTGTAAATGGGAGACAGTAGAGATGTAACTACTCCATATCCTATGAATATATGTCACTGGAGTTCATTATTAGTTATTTAACTAACAAATGTTGTTTATTACTATCAAATGAAACAGTCATTTATTTATCAGTTTAAGAAACTTTGCTACAAATGACTGGCCACATTTGGCCCCCAGGCCTTGAGTTTGACACATGATTAAGAAGATTATCTCAACAAACAGAAGCTAAATTATCCCTCCACAGTAGCTAACCTTTGTGCCATAGATCTGACCACTTACGAAAGTATCCTAGACCACAGAGTCTGAAGGAGCTTGAGAGATTTGCTGCAGAAATATTTAGGTCTTTGACGTGCTGTTGCTTCAACCCAACCCCTAAAAGCTCCCAGTCTCAGTTGAATATCAGATTTAATTAAACTTTGTGAATGTAAATTTAAAGTCAAGAGTTCCCCTACAAACATATAAACCTCCAAAAGTCAAATAGTAGCAACGTTGTAACTGGAAATGGTGCAATCACTTTTTGCAACATCTGTAGTTGCAGAGCTACTTTGCGGCTTGTGAAGATGAGACTCCAGCCATCAGAAACCACGACCGTGTCTTGCAGCGCCTCTGCGAACACCTTGACCATGCTCTGCTCTATGGGTAAGAGTCTCTTGGCACAAGAAAATAAAACATATTAAAGTACCCAGTCCTTCTTCTGTTATCAATAAAGACGTACTTGTGTCAGATGTCTGGCTGTCCACTATAGGGACAGTTTCACTTTCAGTTTTGACAGTGAAAATGTTCGCCTTTAACACCTCACGTACATGTGTCACTGTTTTTTACCATTGCAGGCTGCAGGACATCTCATCAGGGTATTGGGTGTTGGTTCTTCACTTCACCAGGAGAGAAGCTGTCCGACAAATAGATGAACTGCAGCACATAGCAACACATCTGGGGCGAAGTAAGACTAATGCAGTTCTGCACAGTGAAGAGAATATCAGGAATAATTAATGGAATCATCCTGGCTCTGTCTTGCGTTCAGGTCGAGCCTGGCTGTACCTGGCCTTGAGTGAGAGCTCTCTAGAAAGTTACCTGCGCCTGTTCCAAGAAAACCAAGGGTTACTGCACAAGTATTACTTCAAGTATGTTATCTAGACTCCTTATTTAGCTTTTTTGTCTTTAGTCATACAAAAGAAAGAACTCTTGTTGCTTTTCTAATCAAAATAAGCGCTATCTCATACAGGAATCTTACAGATTCTTCCTCCCTTGACAGGAATGCTCTGGTTTGCAGTCATGACCACCTCACTCTATTCCTCACATTGGTGTCTGGCCTTGAGTTCATTCGTTTCGATCTGGAGCTGGTTAGAACCTGTTGAAATTCTGTTATAATTCAAGTAATGTCCTTAACATTTTTGTAACATTCCTTTGGGTCATTTCTGGTCAGGATGTGCCCTATCTGGATGTGGCCCCCTACATGCCGGAGTACTACAAACCACATAACCTCCTGGACTTTGAGGAGAGGCTTCCCAGTTCTGACAGTCTGTCCTTACACTCATTTACGTCCCTGACATCCACCAACTTGGAGTGGGACGACAGTGCCATAGCTCCCTCCAGTGAAGGTATGGCATGCAGTGCTTTCTTACAGTTGATGTCTGATAATTTAAAAGCTTTTACAACTTTTTGGAGAGCAACATATGTGGTTTGTTTTTGCTGTAAATGGAGATTTAATAAATAGGCTGATGTGATGTTTAATTTTAGGATAAACACTCCAATGGAAAGCTGCATAATGTTAAATTCAATATTCAAAAAACAGGTATGTCCTGTGTCTAACTAAACATGGATCGACACAACTAAAAATTTTCAGTTTTTCTGTGTCTTTTTAGTGTCTGTTTTTTTGTTATCTATCTGTCAGTTACTGTACACAAAAAAGGGATGAGCAAAAAGTTTGTCACATTCCTTCCCATTCATTATGGCAATTTTTAAGGGTTAAGTTAGGAAACTCAACATTATGATTTTGGAAAAACGTTTCACTTCTCATCCAAGTGGCTTCTTCAGTTCAAGAAATTTAATGTAGATCTAGCTTCTTCATGGTGTGACAAGATCTTGTTTTGGAGCGATGACATGGTTCGTAATTGTGCTAGACCAGGCGTGGGCAATTATTTTGACTCCCGGGCCACAGTCGGTACTGAAATTTGGCAAGAGGGCCAGGCAGAAGCAGATAGATTTCTTGAACTAAGATAAATTACATGTCAAAGGCTGAAATGCAGAATTGCTTTATATTTGGAAATGCTGGGAAACGTCTGTAGCATAATGATGATATTAATTTATTGCATCATTTGTACAAGTTTGGAATAACAAGCTGACAAGTCTGTGCTAGACCAATGAAGTCGCTTCTTGATAACAGTCTGGCAACAAGAGAATGTTCAGAGGAGGGACAGTGGATACATTGGTAGAAGAATGATCCTAGACATGGAGCTACCAGGTAGGAGACAAAAGAGGAGATTGATGGATGCAGTGAGGGAGGACATGGAGGTAGTTGGAGTCAGAGTTGAAGTTACAGAGGACAGGGTGACCTGGAAACTCGCTGTGGAAACCCCTGAAAAAGGGACGAGCTGAAAGAAGAAGAGGAGACTGGCAATATGGCTGCCTCAATGGTGAACGAATTAAATGTCAAACTAACGTGCTTACACTAATATATCATAGAAAATTTCTAATAAAACATTAGGTAATTCTGGCATGGAAATTTAGTTTACTGTAAATGCTTTTTTTGGCCTTGTCTGGACCCATTCTTCTCTTATTAAGCAGCTAAATGGAAATAGTTAAAACATCAGCCTCTAACTGTATATTTCTATCGCTGTTGGCCTAAGTCCTTGGACTGATGTAAGTGAAAGGGAATGTGGAAGCAGAGATGACTTGGTTCCTAAATGACTACAGTGACTCAGACACATTGAATTGGATTGAATGAATCATTCTGTATCATGTGTGTTAGATAGTGTTCTCAGTGGGTTCAGTTGACGCTTTCCCCACATCCGACCACATCATGCTGCATTAGTTCTTCTTTTAGTTTGTGTCATCTCAACCCATTCAGTCACATTGATTTTCACATATTTTGATTTTTTTTTCTCTTATGTCATTTTCTGTCTCTTTATTCTTAGTTCATCTCTCTAATGTTGAATGTTATCCTTCCTTTTTTTAGATTATGATTTTGGTGACATCTTCCCTGTGTTGCAGTCATTGCCAAGTGCAGACTGGGAAGGTGGGACATTGGTCAAACCCCTTCCTCCTTCCTCTTTTTTACTCTCACTGTGTTGCATGATCATTCCAGTGTGTGCTTTTTCATTTCTAGACATGCTACTGCACATGATCCCTACAAAATAAAGCTCCTTGATAGTCATGAAAGTTTAAGGACAGTCAGAAGCTGCCACAGAATTTTGTGGAGACATTTAAAACATCCTTGTTTAAATGTTAGTTTGGTGACACATTTACTGGATATAATGAAGACTTTGGATTTGTTAGGCCTTAACATGCTAACAATTGTTTAACCCTTTTAACTAGTATACTAACAGGTAAAACAGGGTATGTCTCAGGAACCTGTATATAATATTACATTTGATGGGATTGTGTTTATCTGCAGTGTTGTTTCATGGGAACTGTTATCTTTACTTGCTGCATGTGTAACTCACGTGGCCTTGTCATTTTCCACAGCCAGATAAATGCTTGAAGCAGTTGGTACTCACCATGTCCAGTTTGTCCAGTACAATGTGTATTTGCCTGTGTCCTGTTTTCTTATTGTCTGCTCTTTGTATTTGGTATGTGGCACTGGCGTAGGTTCAGCTCAACAGATGTGTAGTGTAGAAATAATCAAGTAACTAAGTAACACCTTCTTCCTGCCTCTTCTGGATGATATTATTCATAGTCATTCTCTTAACGCCACATAAGTTGTGTTCAACCAAAGCCAGTGTCATTGCAATAAAAGCTGCTCCTTATACAAACTGTAATTATACAGGGGTTGGATCTTGTGCTTCTCTGACCCTGCAGGGGCATAGAGCCAGCACTGCAGCCCTTTACACAGCACTGGGCTGGATACTGTTAAAGGAAAACACAAAGGTTTTGTTGCATTGTTTCATTGACCTAAAATTGAGTGATACATACATGCACATGTAGGACTAATGCAGAACAACATCAACCATTAAGAGAAACAAAAGCAAAACCCAAGTGTTCTTCTTTGGCTGTTTAGGAAGACGTGATGTTCACCACTGATCTGACATTAAAACTGTGTTTTGTTTTGTGATTTACAATGTTAGAAGGTGACCTGACCGACCAGGCCAGCTGTCCACGGTCCACTGGTTCTGATCCACAAACTGTCATTAGTGACAAAGTGGTCCTTTGTGCCAGTGCTGTCAAGGTGAAAGCAGCAGCAGCAGCCCATCCAGCTCCACACAGCCCCACGTCCAGACACAACCCCTTCAACGAAGACTCGGACACCAACACCACCAACACTTCAGCCGACGTCACTCCGGTTCATGTGGCCAACTGCCATAATGGGAACATGGGAGAGGATACAGAGAGCACCAGTAATGACCTGGAAGTCATCAGGTAAGGAATTCCTTCAGTGGTGGGATCACATCATCTGTGCAGAGTTTGTCTTAACAACCTCTAATGTGATGATGGTTTGGTTTCATGTTTATTCAAACTTGTAAAGGCTTCAATAAAAGAGAATTGAATTGAAAAAAAAATTACCCTCACCCTGTCAAATTAATTTGACATGCAGCACATTTTGTCATTAACAAAATAACTTAAACTTATTGCATGCTTTATTTTTTAGTTTAATCCTTGCTGTCTGTTTTGTGATTATCCATATGACTGGATATTATGGATTACAAATAGCCATAAATAGTTATTATTATGTAGGATTTTATTTTGTTATTTATTTTAGGAGAAACAAGGATGGACAGGTTAGGTATGAGATCATTAGAGGGACAACAAAGACAGGGAGGTTTGGAGAAAAAACTAGAGAAGCCAGATTGAGATGGTTTGGACATGTTCAGAGGAGGGACAGTGGATACATTGGTAAAAGAATGATCCTAGAGATGGAGCTACCAGGTAGAAGACAAAGAGTAGATTGATGGATGCAGTGAGGGAGGACATGGAGGTAGTTGGAGTCAGAGTTGAGGATACAGAGGACAGGGGGAGATGGAAATTGTTGACTCACTGTGACAACCTCTGAAGAAGGGACAAATCGAAAGGAGAAGAAGTAGGATTTTATTTATTATTTATTTTTATAGTTACATTGTGGAACAGTGGAGCACATTTTCTGTGACAATACCAGTATCCATATGTATAACATGTTCGTGTGATGAGTGATGAAGTGCCAATCAACACTGCTGTCTTACAGGATAGCCAGAAGAAGGAAATCTTCCAAGAAGCGACGGGGAAAGGGCTCGACAGATTCCAGCAGCAGCATTCACAACTCCTTCTCCTCTGATCACATGGAAATGGACAGCACTCTCCTGGCCTCTGAGGACGTGGACTCCTTAAACTGCACACTGGTTTATGTGGATAGCGAAGGAGGTTTGAGCAGAAGCAGGGTCGGGTCCGAGACGGTGGAGGAGGGAGATGAGGAGGAAGGAGAAGGCCTCTTGCGTCTCCCAGAAATGAGCGACACATCCATGGACAGTGTGGGTCAACCACTCAGAGAGGTTATAGACAGACTTAATGGAACTTTGGATAAGGAGGCACCTTGGGAGCCAACAGAAGGGGAGCAGAAGGAGGAAAAGAAATCCAGTGACCAGAAACCCGAGCCTCCGACTCAGCAGCCCTTTCGAGAGGACTCAGGCGGCGAGCCTCCTGACCCCGTACAGGGGCAGACGCCTAACTCCCCTTTGGTCAACGGCTCACAGTTTCTCCAGACCTCTTCGTCCAGCGCTTCCCCCAGCAGTCCAGACCCTGCTCCCTCAGGTGGTGGCTGCTATGACACTTCAGAGCATGGCCAATCACAGACTGTTTCAGGTGGCCATGAGGATGAAAGAGAAGCAAAAACGCAAACAGGACAAGAGTTCCTCATGAAGGACAAGGATGACGACGTCCAAGGAGAAGGTTCAGACCCGCTTAGTCCATCAGAAAAATCTCACCCTGCAGAGTTTAGGTATGATGAGTCTCTGGAAGACTGCAAGACTGACGAGAAGTGAGTTTGATGTTTCTTTATATGTTTAACCATCTGTACTGTTGGCGTGGCAGGGTGGACAACAATCACCTGCTTCTTCTCATGATCCATGTGTTCAGAGAGAATGAAGAGCAGCTTTTCAAGGTAAGGACACAGAAACTGACTGGGCTTTAATAAGGTGAACCATCTATAATGGCGGCATGTATTGTTTTGAATTGAGTTGTCTGAACCCATAAATAGTTGGTCAATTCCATATGATTAAATGTTTGCATTTACGTTTTTCATTTTCTTAGATGGTGAGGATGAGCACAGGTCACATGGAGGGAGACCTGCAGCCGCTTTACCTGCTCCTCACTGACTGTTACATCTACCTGCTGAGGAAAGGTAGGTGCTGCACAGGCATTGTGATATGTTTATGGAGACAAAAGTTGATATGAATACAAATTGCTTCCCAGTGTAAAAACTACTCACGCCACAAGTTTCTAGAAAGTCAGAGCCTTTATCGATTTTCTACAGCTTGAAGACAAAATACTGGACATAGAAAGGGTTTAAGGCACAGCTCATGAATTTCTCCAAGGCAAAACGACTGGATTGATTTGTCATTTTTTACAGGTGCAGCAGAAAAGCCCTACACAGTAGAAGATGCTGTGTCTTATAATGAGTTGGACTATCTTTCAGTGAGTGTCCTGTTGAAACACAGTGACTGTTTCATCATAGTTTCACACACAGAGGAAGTTAAATGGTCTTTTCCTTTAGGTGGGCCTCGACCAACAGACTGTGACATTGGTTTGCACCAACAGGCGAAGAAAATTCCTGTTGGACACAGCTGACTGCTCACTGACAATGTGAGTCTGACCTTATGGTTTCCTCTTCTTTAAAATGGCACCTTTATTTTGTCGCGCAGTTTATGTATGTTTTATATCATAAGTGTGATTACATCTGGCCCATCAGATAAAATCAAATGTGCACTAGAGTTTCCCGTATAGCGTATACATTTTATTCTGTGAAGAAAGATTGACATTAAAATCTATCTAATATAGACTGTGAAGCAACAGAATAAGAAACAAATACCAAGTACATCAAGCTTTGGCTGTTCCAGATTCAGTGTTTCCATGGAACTGGAGAGAAATGAAAACACACACACACACACACACACATATATATATATATAGTAAGGAACTAGAAGTAGATTGAGGGAAATATATAACACAGCTGTCAGGGACGTTAGGAGCTTAGAATCCACCACTGATATTTGCACCTTACTTGTCTTCTTAAATACAGCTGGTTCCTGTCTGTGCTGAAATCAGCCATGGTGAAAGGCTGTCGTGAACCTCCGTACCCCCCAGTTCTGACTGATGCAACCATGGAAAAACTGGCTCTCACTAAGTTTGTTTCCCAGGAATCGCACTGTGAGGTAAATGGATGGACAAACAGCTTTTATCTTAGCTTGAATCCAACAACATTGCCTTGAAACCTCTGTGTTCATAATGGTGCAGTTAATGGTGGTGTCAGATTGCACAGCTTTTTGCATTAGACACATTATCTGTAGCACACTAGAGATTCTAGAGATTACATTTGCTTTTTATCGGCAAATGATAAAACCATGTACATACATTATAGCTGGGCACCAATTATAATAAGTACTTTTTTGCAGGTTTCAGAAATTTCTATTCATCTTTATTCACTGGTCCACTGGGAAGATCCCATGGACATGGTGTTGTCTCCTCAAAGTGGAACACCAGGTTCTGGAGGTCTTTCCTCTATGAAGGAAGGGACTCTGCAGTACCGTTCAGGAACCACCTACCTGGGCAAAGAGCTGTGGAAAAGCTGCTACCTCATCCTCAGGTATGAGCCAGTCAACCAGCTTATAGTAACAATTTATCACTGATGTAATAAAAGGTTAATAAAATCACATTTTAAGGGTCTTTTTGTTATGTACTAGAAAAGGTAAATTTCTCATTTTTATTCTTGTCTTTCAGCAAAGGGATTCTTTTCCTGTATGCAGATAAAACTGACATAGTGCCTCTGATGTCCATCACCATGGGGTAAGATTTCATTATAGAAAGACAATAATATAGTTCACAGGAATCTAACTTAGCCACTAGGGAGCACAAGCCAGGGTTTTTTTAGTGCCGGTCCCAAGCCCGGATAAATGGTGAGGGTATGTGGCGTCAAACTTCAGCCAAATCAAACATACAAAACAACAAAATAAAAATTGTTGACTTACTGTGGCAACCCCTGATAAGGGAAAAGCCAAAGGGAGAAGAAGATAGGAATCTAACTTATCGTTGCTAAAGATTGGAGTGATAACAACTACTTTTTCACACTTCTTACCACCAGACAATGCCTTTTTTGTCTGTAAATATATAAATACAGTTGGTAAAAGAATGCTAGAGATGGAGCTACCAGGAAGGAGACAGTGAGGAAGGCCAAAGAGATGGATGCTGTGAGGGAGGACATGGAGGTAGTTGGAGTTAGTGTAGAAGATGCACGAGCTGCAAGGAAAAGAATAAGAACTTATATATACAGTTTACAATCTACACATTTTTATTCAATTTTTTAAATTATTTATCCTTTTATTTTATTTTTTTTTCTTACTTTGGGAACTAATTACATCATCATTGAAATATCTGGACAAATGTATGTGGGACACTTGACAAATAATGGCATCTTGAATCTTGTTACTGTGAGCAGAGGGGAGCACTGTGGAGGCTGCAGACGTTCCAACAGCACAGATCGCCCCCACGCCTTCCAAGTGATTCTGACGGAGCGCCCCCCACTGGAGCTCAGCGCCAACAACGAGCAGGACATGGCCGACTGGATGCAGCTGCTCTGCCAGTCTGTGTCTAAAGGGGTGAGAACTTTTTCCATTGCCAACTATTTCTGTTTTTCTCGTTAGGTTGTCAATTGTTAACAGTAGGTCAGTGTGGATGGATTTGAGAAAGTGTATAATGACCAGCAGGAATTTTTTTTTTAGGTCATTCCTCAGGGTGTGGCCCCCGCCCCATGTATCCCGTGCTGTTTGGTTGTAACAGACAGAAAACTGTTAACCTGCCATCAGGACTGTCAGACCAGTTTCTTCAGATCCCTGGGCAGCGCTGATATCTGTGATGTCATCGCAGTCAACCTGGAAGATGATAAGGAGTATTGTGTCATTGTGAGTAACATTTTGTTGTTAATTCTGTCAGTGATCACTCAAAGTATTCCCTAACAATCACTGAAATCAAAGGATTTATTTAACAGATATTTTAACAGATATTATTTATTTCTATGCAAATGTACAATACATTTTTATTTGTTGTAGTTTCATTTTTTTACCGCTGGTATGATTTTTCTAGATAAAAAGTCAAATTATTCTAAGAAATATCTGCACTTTTCCTTATTTCCAAATATTATCAATAATTCTATGGTCAAACTAGTTTGGTTCACATGGTTACATGGTCTGGTTATCTGGTTATCTTGTTGTCAGGAGTTTGCAGCTGATCGAAGCCAGTTCCTTCCTCCCTGGGTCTTATACTTCAGCAGCTGTGATGAGAGAAATCGGTTGCTCCAGGTGTTGGAAACCACATGGAAGAACGTTTTTCAGGTCAGAAGATGACAGGAAGCCTAATATTTTTGACACTAAACTCCAATGTACATCATCTTAAAGTCCAAAATTGTCTTTCTGTCCACAGGTTGATCTTCCCCACAAAGTGGTGTCCGATTTGAGTGTGCAAAAGCGTTGTAGTGAGGCCCTCAGCCTGATGAAAAGTGCCTGGCAGAGGGCAGACAGTCTGGCCAGAGGTAGAGCCCAGCGTGAACCGTGGTGCTGACCGAGAAACACTAATGTGAGGACGCACAGGATTTTGTTTGGGGAGCCTGACTCTGACAGGACCAAGTCTCCAGCGACATGATGATGAGATGTTTCTATTTGAGGGACATCCAGAAGACAGAGAAATGAGTAAGGCATGTCGTGTTTGCACAGATGCAACCGTAAGAGATTAGTTTGAGAAAGAAAATGAATCGACCTCCAGCTGATTGAAGAAGGTAGATATGCAGACAATGGTTGCTGCTCTACACTGCTCAAAAGTATCAAGTACCAGACATTCTATGTGACTGTACACTGTGGCTGTACATGTGACATTGTTATGGTGAAAAAAAATTAAATCATATAAAATTGACACTAATAATTATTTAAACAACTGATTTTTAATCATTTATAACAATTTCTGCTTTATACCTGCTGACTACACTTATCATCAGTGCAGGGAGTAGATGGGTTTGTTGAATGGCACACTGATTTGTGTTATGGAAAGAAACTTTTACTAAAAATTCTCCACCCACTGAGATGAGTCATGTTGAAGCAGTTAGTTTGTAACCTGCATTTAATTAAATGAAATAATCTGAATCATGAATCATGATGAACATATTTATAAACACACTAAACAGAAGTGGAAACAATCAGTGACCAGGTTCAATGTACCATGTGTTGAGGTTTTCCATGTCTCTGCTTCTTGCGGTAATCTTGTTATTTAGCACAGTACATATCAAATAAGCCATATATGAAACAAGCGGGTGTTGTTTTGCTCCGGGTGAGTTTAAAAGAAAAGTTCCTTGCCGACAAGAAATAACACTTTCACGATTGTTGCATCAAAACTCCAGTGAAGTTTCCTGCTTTGTTTTGCGTTTGTCTCAGTACCGTCCAGAGGAAACACTGTTCTTGGAGGTAGAATTCAGCTTTGTACAAATGTTATTATTTATGTGTCTGATATTGGGTTGTATTTTGTCACATATAACAGGTGTTTTGTTAGATTATTCTGTCCTCCGTACTGCATTTACAAGCACCGGTAATGATAGTATGATAACTCGTGTATTTATGTTTTCTTAAATAACTTTCTCCTGTTTTAAGTTTCCTTTTTCCAGCCCAAAAGTTACTCAATATATAAGAAAGGATATTCAAAATGATTTTACTTCTTTTCAACTGAATGGACACGTCCACGCATTCTTGCACATTCGATTCATTAAATGGTACTAGTGTACTTTCAC
>JAFBJS010009205.1:6238-19133 GCA_016785265.1 Paraplagusia blochii | reverse complement strand
ATGGAGCTACCAGGTAGGAGACAAAGAGGAGATTGATGGATGCAGTGAGGGAGGACATGGAGGTAGTTGGAGTCAGAGTTGAAGATACAGAGGACAGGGGGAGATGGGAAATGTTGAATTGCTGTGGCAACACCTGAATTGAACCTTATTTTTAAGTTAAATTTTGACTAGTTGACTATGTTCAGTTGTTCTGTATACAGTGGGGCCCAGATACAAGTTGGATCCTTTAGTCATGTCTGAATTGACTGGTATCTACATTGCATTTTACCCATAAAAAATCCTTTTAGCCACATTACCAATTAATATTTCAATTAATCACCAATCAATCAATCAATCAATCAATCAATCAATTTAATAATTAAAACCATATAATAATCGTATATTAAGGAAGTGCACTTGGGTCCACAAGGCTCCAGGATCTAATCCACCAGCTGCCAGGTTGCCACTGAGGTGCTCTGATCATAGCACCGTCCTGACCCACATAACCTCCAGTGGACCCACCACCCACAGGAAGGCTCACAGTATGGAGCAGTTTTATTTGGGTGGCAGTTGTGGAGACTAATAGAAGACTGAGATGGTACAACAGCGGTCAGTCGAGTATTTTGCTTCTTCATAACTTTAGTGTACTTATCCATCTGCTTCTTTGACATGTAAGCAAACCTCGAGAGACGTCTTTACTCCACTCTTCCCTCCGTCTCTGTCCGTCTTTTACTCTCTGTTAATTTACACATCTTGGAGAAGTCTGTGTCAGGAAGGTCAGTCAGGACAAAATCCTGACTGAACTGTTTCTCTCCAAGGTTCAGTTATTTTTAACCAAACTCTTTTCCAAGCGCCTCCCTCTTATCTGACCTCAAATATTCAGAAAATATAAACCTTTTTGTAGAAATCTGTCCAGATCCTGATGGCTTGCTTGAAGAGACATTGACCACTCTGAAGTAAAATGACTGGTTTTGCTCTAAATGAAAGGTTTAGACTTACAATAGTCTCTCCGAAAACGACTTTTAGCACAAATAAATCCCCCTCCAAGACCTGTCAGAGATGCTGATGTGAGGACACAATCAGATTTCATCGTCTTCATTGCTCTGTGTGTGTGCGTAGAAACGTAACCGCGGAGATATGGCGCGGAATAGCGACGGGCAGACTTCGAGCTGAAAATAAAACGGACGAAAAAAGCAACGCTCGCTCCTCGGAACTGAAAGTCTTGTAAGTCGTGGATCCAAAACCGTAAACGAAGAGTTGTATAGATTTTTAGACGCAGGGTTTAGGTAGAAAAGACTTTATATGATAATTATATGACTGATAGAAATAGCAAAGATAGGATAATTACATGATAGGGAGAAATCGGAGAAATGCTATAATTATGAATATGACAGCTGATGCGGTCTCCCTCCAGGAAACCAAGGTCTTTACAACTTTCCAAAAGCCATAATCAGCAGCACACCAGGCATGCGCTCGCTGCTGAGGAAATCACCACACTGTTTGGAATTATAGTCATTTGGAAATGGAGGCAGCTGGAAAAGGTTGGAAATGGAGGTTAATTGTGAAGCCTGTGTCCTTTTATAGACCACAGGTTAATGGGCAGTGTGTTTTTATACCAACCCTACGCACAGATCCGTACGGATCGCTTGGCTAGTTGGACAGAAAGGACCCGTCCTGGTGACAACCGTGTTATTCGTGTTTGTTTTCTCGCAGGGCGCTTGATTTACACCTCTGCTGTCTCAACCTTTTCAGAGTGGTGGACATAAAACATCTGAGGGTCAACTGACCAACCGTCTGTGGACACACAGAACGTAAGGACGAAGTCCTATGAATCAGATTTCACTGCTGGGTTTGGACCACAAGGAAACGTGAACTCATTTAACCCAACGCCAAAGTGAACAGTAGGAAACTTTGAGCGCCCGGGGAGCAGTGAGTGAAAATGGTACAATGCTTAGTGGACATCAGTGGTAAACTGGCAGCTGGTGGACCCAAGTACAGTTCTTAACCAGTACGCCACCACTGCCCCAATTACTCAATGAATCAGAGATAGTAAAACTCTGTCTATGGGAAGAATGTACTACGAGAAAAAAACGGACCAAAAACAACACCATGAGGGACACCAGGATGAAAAAAACTCCAACCTGGAGCCCTATGGATTGAAACTATCTGTCTGTCTGTCTGTCTGTCTGTCCGTCTGTCCGTCTGTCCGTCTGTCCGTCTGTCCGTCTGTCCGTCTGTCCGTCCGTCCGTCCGTCCGTCCGTCCGTCCGTCCGTCCATCCGTCCGTCTACCTATCTACCTATCTACCTACCTTCCTACCTTCCTACCTACCCATACCCATCCACCCACCAACCAATCTATCTATCTATCTATCTATCTATCTATCTATTTATCTATCTATCCATCCATCCATCCATCCATCCATCCATCCATCCATCCATCCATCTATCTATCTACCCACCTACCCTGTACAATGCAATATTCCTCAATCTTGATCTACATTGCTATAATATTTGATTATACAATTATATCTTTATATACGCCTTCTCATATTATAGCATATTCTATATCCTAAGTATATATTACTGATGTGCTGTATATATATACTGAATGTGCCGTATGATGCACGTGTTCTGCTACATGTTTAGATCATGTGTGTGAATTTGCCTGGATTTGATAAGATCCGACCTTAATGAATTACCATTGGCTGAAATTACAGGAAAAAAAAAAACAAGAAGAGATTTTCTGTCTGGAATTGAGAGAATGGAACCAACAGCTGGAGGACACGGGTTTATCTTCATCTTATCTTCTGAGTCCATGTCCAGTTGGCAGCAGCCACTCTACCAAAGGACGGTTTAATTCAATCCAATTAGCCTGTTTCCTTTGATTACGTTCCCTCTAACTCCACTTGTTATCGTGCGGACAGCCTCCAATTACCCGTCTTTATCGCCGCCGTCCCGGAGTGGACAACTGACGTCCGCCCAGCTCCCTCTCTGACTGCACTCCCAGAGCAGTGTGGACAATATCTGTCTGACCCGTGAACAGCGAGGCACGGAGGCTTCTGCTTTATCTCCGTGTGAGGCAGCGGGAGAGGAGGTTGTCGGCCAGAAGGTCTGTTTGGGTTAGAATGATATCAGGAGGCCTGCTGAGAGTTCCTCCTGCTCGTTTGGGAAATGTCTGCCCCCGTGCTGTGTCTGGTCAGAAGCTGAAGGTCACTGACTTCAGCATCACCGCCAGTCATCAAGGTCTATTTGTCAGATTAGATTAGGAGGAATTTCTGAACAGCTCCTTGTTTTCAATGTGATAAAGACTAAAATTAGCCTTGACGACAGGCGTGTTTATTCAACTTCCCTGTTAATTAAAACCTGGTCATGCACTATTTTTTATGCCTGCAGTTGGGCCCCTAGATACAAGTGCCCTGACATGAGAGTTTCCAAGTTACGAGGAAGCAACTTCTGCAAGATTTTCATGGAAGATACATGGAAACATCTAGTTAACAACAAACATTTTAAAATAAAAAAAAAACATTTATCAAAATTCATTTTTAACTAACAATATGCATAGGATGGGAATCACATGATGAAGGCAATAACTACAAAAACACAAACTAGTTAAGAATCAATGACCCTTTCTGTAAATTCCTGTTGAAAAGCAGTTGTCGCATCATGGGACCAACACCACAACCCAAATTCCACTCCACTGACATATCCTGGATAACAAGTTGTTTATACCAGTGTGCCCAACCACTGGGTCGGGGACCGATACCGGTCCGTGAATTAATTGGTGCCAGGACGCAGAGAAATAATGTTTCCTTTTGGCCCCATCTGACTATTACTTCCACTTGATCCATACCCATATCAACAAAAGAACTGACCAATAGAATGGCTAGGATTCCATCATCAATAATGCAACTATATTTGATCAGGAAATATTTTCTCCGTGAAGACAAAAACAATAAACTCAAAATGATGCAGAGTCATAGATACAAGATTCTAACCGTGTATACCGGTCTGGTAGCAGAAAGTTATAGGCTGTGTGCACTTGAGAAATTTTTGTTGTGCCCATGCACAGTGAATTCTGGTAGGAAGATTTTATAGGTAGGAAAATATTTCAGAACTCCGGAAATTTGATTTCATTAAAGGGTATTTATCTGCCACAACTTACGAGAAAATAGTAAAAGACAGATATTTCTGATATATTCCTGATGGTGTCTTCTTTAACAGCGGTATTTTACCAGCCCATGTGGAACACTGAAAGCGGCTAGAAGACACTTTTTTTTTGTCCTTGGTCAGGCCATAGACAGTGTTAGTCTGCAGAGACTTCGCCGCCGCCGCCGCTCTTTACACAAAGCCCGTCTCAGCGAAGAAAGTTCAGATGACACAGGCCGTGTCACGCCCCTTGTTTGGACACCGTCCAGGATGAGCTCATCCATGACAGTGAGTCCAGATGCTCCTTCAGAAGAGTCCGATCATTCCATCACCTTTGGTCCCCGGGGCTTGAACTTGGGAGACGTCCGGCATGTGGACGGAGGTCGTTGTGTGTCACGGTTCCCAGAAGCTGCAGCGGAGACTGACCACTGGCAGCTCGCCACCTCCTTGGCGCCTGCTGAGCAGCGAGGCCTCAGGCCTGCGCCGTTCCCCATGGAGAGGCCCAGTTTGTTCTGGACGCACGCCAGCCTTGAGCAGTAGGGGGCAGAGTCAGGTCAGGTCTCACGGGTGGTCCTGCACTCGCGAGTGTGAATGCGTGTGTGCATCTGATGTTTTTCGGAGACATAATAATTAGCTGGTGTTTTGTTTTGGTGTGTGATGCTGTTGTTTTGGCTCCAGCGCTGGGCCCCGGGGCTGTTGGAACCCTCAGTCGTGCTCCCAGTGCATCATGGGAATAGTGGAGAGAGCTGCACACAGAGGATCACGGTTTTATCATGTTCAACTATTTTGGTGAAGATAAACGCTTCATGAGCTGCTGCCCCGTGAGAGAACTATTTTAACAAAGAGAAACATGAAGCTGCTAACTCATGTGCAGGATTTAGAGGTAGAGAAGGCAGACTTGTCTTCCCCTCCACTCCCCTGCAGGAGGTGCTATAAATAAGGCTTTAACACTGGGGTCATTTGGAACTAAAACAGTTGCAGACTGAGGATAATAAATGGATTATTTTATTTCCTTTTTTTCAGTGACACAACTATGTTGTAAAAAATCCAATGCAAAGTCAAAATTATGGTCTTGATTTATTTTATTTAGGAAAAAGCAAACTATGGCCCGTGGACCAGATGCTGAACCTCTGACATTTTAGCTTGCATAACTCCTATAAGTTATTTTACTATACATCTACCTCCTTTAGCCAGACTGCCTGACTTTTACATGTTATTTCTAGTAGTTCACACAAAAACACCACCTGACAGATCCAAACATGGGCCCCATGTCAAATTCTAGGGCCCTGTGGACCAGGAGTCCAATCGTTTGCCTCGTAACTGGTCTAAATCATCCATTGTTTTCTCACAATAAGTCTTCATGAGTATTGCTGAGGCACCGTCTAGTTTTTAAATATTGTCTCTGGCTGGTAGAATGTTTTGGTTTTATACAAATCTGATTTACTCGTATAGAAGGAGCTAGCATGACTTTTCTTTTTACCAGGATTTTTTTTTTTTTTTTTAAATCCATCCAAAAACAAACCCAAACATCCATCCATCCAATCACTCACCCACGCATCCATATATCTACCTAAACATACAAACATCCATACATCAATTCATTGGTCCATCCACCCACGCACCCACTCATCCGCCAACTCAACCATCCAATCCATTCAACCATGTATCCATCCATCCATCCATCCACTCACGCACCCATTCATCCGTCGACTCACCCATCCAACCATAAATCAATCAATCAATCCTTTCATCCATCCACCCACTCAACCATCTAACCCAACATTTCATCCACCCATTCAAACATCCATCTATCCATCCATCCAAACATCCATCTATCTGTCCATCTATGTACCCACCCACCCACCTAACCAACCATCTATTTATCCGACCATTCATCCATCATTCCATCCTTGCATCCATCCATCCGCCGACCCATCCATCAGTCCATCCAATCCTTTCAACCCATCTATCCACCCATCCACCCATCCATCCATCCATCCATCCATCCATCCATCCATCCATCGAACAATACTTCCATCCATCCAACCAACCATCTATTCATCCAACTACCATCCATGTACCCACCCACCCATCCATACATCTACACAACCATCCAAGTAGCATCCACCCAACCAACCATCTATTTATCCGTCCATTCATCCATCTATCCCCATCCATCGAGTAGATGATTTTATGGAAACCAACTCAAAGAGGAGGATTAACTTTATCAACCAGTTCCTGTGGGAATCAAACCCAGGGCAAGACAAAAAAATAGCTTGAAAACCGTCAGGAATCAGGACAGAACTAGGGTCAGTTTTTTTTATTCAATTTATATGCAGTTTTTTTTTATATTTCTTTTAACTTTGTTCAAAGTCCGTTCTCCTGGTGAGTAGGTGAGTCCACATGTGATCCACTCTGAGATGCACCAGGAAATCTAAGATGACAGCGCACCCTTCATCGACCTGCAGTTTGGTCGACTACTGTGTAAAAACCATCAACTGCTAAATCCATTCTCCACTTCCACACCCACCCCAACCAGATAAATCACCACTCCTGGCGGGAAAAAAGTAGCACAACCAGCAGGGGGCAGTGTTCCTGCACATGAACTCAACACCACCTGAGTGTGGTCCAGGGATTATCTATAGGAAACACTACAGACTCTACCTTTGAAAAAGTCGCTGAAGGACACGAGGTATCATCGGCTCGGGAAAATATCTGACTTCCCCTGAACTGTGGACAGTCGAGTTAGTGAGACATTATTCTGCCGCTCCATCATCCACCCGACCAACACAGTAAATCTGCTCCCAATCTCTGCCCAAGCACAGGAGAGCAGGGAGCAGCCAAGGGTCAGAACCTGAGAGGGAGTCATATCTTGCCCCTCCCATCCCTCCACCTCCTCCTCTTGCTTTTCCGCCTCTGCAACCACCTCTCCACCCTGCACCCACTCCCGCCTCAGCTCTACATTTGGAATCCATTATCTGAGCCACTTGGAGACTTTTGATAATTAAAAGGAGACGTTCTCCAATGTTCCATCGCAGACGAATGGCTGTTCCTCGGAATCAGTCAGTGGGAGGGCCAATCTCTGCAGGGAGCCACGGGTGTTCGGTGGATTGCGCAGCTAAGGGCCCCGAGCTGAGGGGATTTATGTAGCCACTGCAGCGGGAGGTCAATCAACTCCCAGGGTGCGAGTCGTTAGTTTAAGGATTTAGGACTTTTAAGACAGATTTTTCAGTGAGGACAGGCCTTAGGAGAGGTGTTCTTCTGGGGTGCAGATCAAAATACGGGTTGTAGCTGCGGTTGGTGAAGGGAAGAAAATAATAAGGCTATCGAAAACATCTGCACTTACGGTTCTATTTCCAGTCAACGCTGGACCCACTTGGATCTTGGCTGGTTGAAAAGGGACGGGGGAGGGGGGGACTGATTTCTTGACACGGGCCACAAACGTCACAAACTGCAGTTACGGTCCAAACATCCCACTTGAAGCACGTTCTGCGTTCATTCCTCCCCTCGCAGATTAAGTTTGACTCCGTCGACCTTATTTTTATTATTAGGTTTTGGCTGAAACCGGCGGTTACATTCCATTTGTTTTCCCCAGACTATGAAAATGGTACCTGTTATTCCAACATCCACATCACAGCACATTAAAATGAAAGGCAACAACTGCGGCGAGAGCAACAATTTACATAATACGTCGTTCCAGAAGATCTACTGCCAGATGAGGTGGAAATATAACTTAAATAAAAGAAAAATATGAAGAGATCTCTGCAGAATTTGACTCCAGTAAATATTTATCTTCTATTAGTTACTTTAAGATCATAACCTCCTTCTTATCTTTGTTTACACATCTGCTGAGATCAGGCACGCGGTCTTGGATTGCTATCTTGAGCGTACGGACCGAGATGGAATTAGCATTAGGTTTCCTCGCCGAGTTCAGCATCAGCTGGGTCACAGGCAGCGGCTGCTTTGTGGTCAGAGCCTGGAATGAAGCTGCAGTTCAGTGAATCTGATGACAGTGCAGCCAAATTTGGAGGCGTAAAAACCGGGGTTGATAGTGAAATCGTGGCCAAGGAAACAAACGTTGCAGGACTCAAAGGCCAACGCAGGATTCGTCAGTTAGATGGTCACATGGTTCTTGAGTCTAACTTGACTTGACTTCAGGGTCTCAGGTGCAACAGTCTCCACGACTGCCACCCAAATCACACTGCACCATACCTACATACACCTACCTGAGGGTGGTGGACCCACTAGAGGTTATATAGGTCGGGACCATGCTATGTTCACAGCTCCTCAGTGGCAACCTGGCAGCTGGTGGATTAGAACCTGAAGCCTTGTGGACCCAAGTCTGCATTCTTAAAAATATGACCATTTCAATATTATGTCAATATCAATAAACGTGTTTATCTCCATGTGTTAATGTTAAAGTGGGTGATTAATTAAAATATTTATTAGTAATAGTAATAATGAATTTTTTAATTATTTATTAATAATTACTTTTTAATAGAAAAAAGGCAATTTAGATACTCATGAGTTAAGACACGAGTAATGTATTAAACTTGTACTTAAGCCCCACTATATGTAGAGACCTAGTCAGAACCCTAGGTCAAAACAAAGGATTTTGCAAAGTATAAATATTTTTCACCTTTTCTCCAACTACCTCCATGTCTCTCACTGCATCCACCTCTTTGTCTCCCACCTACCATCTCTTGGATCATTTGTATAAGAGACAGGCATCTGGGAGCTGTTCTTTAAATTGTGTGACCAAACTGTCTGACAAACAGCAACTGTAATAATATTGCTAATTAGGTTTTGTAACATTTGGAATGTTAACTTCGAAAGACAGCAGATAGTGGTCGGATAGATAGATAGATAGTTTAGAGGTCCATACACTCACACTCTCTACACTGAATGGCATAAACCACGTTGTCCAACTGGTGTCTTGGAGTTTTGTCTTTGGGATGATCTGGTTTCGCCCATCTGGGGCGACCACAGATCTTTAGGGATGTCCTGATGTGTCCCTGTTCCCTCCTCTTACCTTTCCTTGGGGTGGGAATGGTGTCGGCCGGTGAATGGAGGGTTAAGATTCTCCCTGGTGGGTGTGTGTAGAAGTGTCTGTCTTCAACGATGTGGACTGTACAGTCAGACAAGGCTGGTGTCTTTAATGTCTTCTTCTGGTGAACTTGTCCACTGAGTTGATGTGGTCTGTGAGATGTTGATCTCCTGGACGTGTCTCCACTTCCTCCATGCAGAGTTCTGTTGTCAAGTGAGGTCTCGCAGAAGTTGCATCCTGCTTCTGTGGTGGAGCCGTGTGTCACTCTAAGGTTCTCACTGTTCTTTGCTCAGTTATTTTATAACAATATTTACTTTGTCAGATTTTTAATGAGGACATTTTTATTTTTAATAATTCTACACAAATGTTTTTGAATGTCATGAACCTCTGTGATCCAGGTCAATTAACAAAAAAAAATATTTGTAAGTTTCTATAACTGGACATCCATTTAGATTATTTTATTGTTAGCCTAGTGCTAACAAGTATTTGAACCAGCAAAAATGACCAGGAAATGGTGATCCACCCGAGAGCCTCGACCCACTCTTTGGGAGTAAGAGTGGGTCGAGGGGTGAGTGGGTGAGTTGAGTAAGAGGACGTTATCTTACAGTCAGATATGACACTCACAGAAGTCACTGATTATTCCTGCAGTTGGAACGGAAACTTCAGAAGGTTTAGTCATTTTATACCAGAGGTCTTTGTACCATCAGTTCTCTGGTCTGAACCAGGGGTCTAAAAATAGGACCTGAGATAAGAACTGATAAAACAACAAACATCTCATGGGCAAAAGTCTGTTTTTTTTTATTTTAGTCCATTTGTCCTCAAGTTGAACATGAAGATGAGATAAGTGAGATGGGCAAAATAAGGCTCGGGGGCCAAATGTTTTCCTTATAGATAGCAATGAGAGGGTCAAAAGCATTTTGTCTTTTAGCCTTTATACATGATGTTTACGTCATTCATCTCAGTTCACATAAACACTCCACCCCTCAGATCCTGACCTGGTCCTGTGTCCAACTTTAGAAACTATCGTGGACCAGGATTCTACAATGTCTGTTGCAGAACATGGACAGGAAGTACAGTAGTGATGTCGCTCACTCAGCTCAGTCTTTGTCTTCTGATGAGGACTGATCTTGTCTACCTGTCCAGGTAGTGACCTGTGCCCGCCCCCCATGACTTTAAACCTAAGCCTGTTTGGTGGAATGACAAGGACAAAGTTGTTGTCTTTCTCCTCAGACGTATTTGACTTATTTATTACCATCTAAGGTTCAACAAAGAAGAACGCCTCGATGCTGAGGCTTAAATAGAAAACGAAACAATTGCAGCGATGATTATAATATCAAATCATCACTTTAGGAGAAGTTTCGACATCGCTAAAAGTGGAAGAAACAAAAATATGAAGGTGACAGCTCAGCGACAGCCTACGGGCTGATGGGTACAGTGTCTGTTCTGAGAATAAGCCCGCCTACAAAAACAGGGAAGTGAAGAATCTAGTCATCGCTGTCAGTTGATTTGAAGTGATCTTCGTCGATGGTGGAGAAAATGTGACCTTCGTTACTGAGAAACTCCACGGCCTGTCTGTAAAAACAAACAAACAAACAAACAAACAAACAAACAAACAAAGATGATTGGAAACTGCACGACAGTTTCATTTGATACATACATACACTAAACTATATATGCACATATATACTTAATATATATACACACATACATGTATATATATATTTATATACACACACAATTATATATATACACATATAAATACATATATAGACATACACATGTATATACACATACATATATATACATTTACATACATACACATATATACATGCATATATACTGTGTATATACACACACACATATAGACATAAACATATATACATATACACACATATACAGTATACATACATACATATAGACATATACATATGTACATATACACAAATACATACATACATATACTGTATATATACACACACAAAAACATATAGACATATACATATATACACATATACATACATATATACATATACACACATACACATATATACAAATACATACATACATATACTATATATACAGTATATACTGTATATATACACACACACAAACAAACATATAGACATATATATGTTTGTGTGTATATACATATATATATATACATATACATACATATACATATATATATATACATATACATATATACATATATACACACTAAATTTAAGAGACAGGCTTCATGAAGTTGGACTCACTTGATGACGTTGATGCTGATGCCACTGAGTCTCTGCTTCAGGTCCTGGATGCTGATGCCCTGTTGGTCTGGACAACTCCTGATCAAACTCAGCACCTGAGGACAGAGGTGAGTGTGTCTCAGGGTGAGAACGTTCTCATACGGAACCTTTGGTCAAATGTTACATCAAAATTCACCTGATTCTGGCTGGCTGTTAACCCATTATTGACCATGTCGTTAGCTCCTGTGTAGCCTCCGCCTCCTCCGCCCATCATTGCCGTGGGCATCCGTGACATGGGTGGAAGTTTACTGCTCAGATCTCCACCTACACCACCAACCTGGAAGAAAACCTCAACTTAGCCATCTGTAGATAAGATTTGGATCTGTAGAATTTTTTTAACATGATTTCATATTATTAATGTGTATATAAATATATATATGTCAAGCATACATAAATAGTACTTTTCTATATATGTATAATGTAAGAATTATTTTTTTGTGAATTGTAAATATATTGCATTTATATAAAGTAGACAATGACATACAGTATATGAATGTACTTGCAAATATATACTGTAATGCAATAAATATGAGATTACATTACAGTATAGTATATATATATATATACAAATATATACACATATTTTGTCAGCTTTTATATAAAAACATTTTATATTTTATATCCTTACACTATATATGTTTGTATTGCATTTATGATATGTACATTAGTTCATATTTTTATATATTTTTTTTTTTTTACAGATAAGCATAACACAGAAATCACTATCATAACTATCAGTAACACTCATACATCACCACAACTAAAGTTTTACTAATAGAAGAAGTGTCCCGACGAGAAGTGCTACCCCTGGTCCAGACAGACAGACGGGGGACAGACAGACAGACCAAATGTCAGGAACCTGAAAGTCTCACCATGCCCTGTGGTTTACTCAGCGTCATGTGTGCCTGGACCACTTCCAACATGTGCGAGGTAATTTCATTCATGTCCTCTAGGGGTCTTATACTGAACGCCACCACCATCCTGTGGTTCTGAAACACGGAGACACATGTCCACAAACTTAGTCCAAGTATTGTAAAACAGTACAGGTGTAGAAGACAGTTCTGTCCAGCCTGGGACCTGCCCGAGACACTGACTGACCCAGTACTGTGGAGCAGTGATGTCAACGGTTCAACTCACCTGGAAGGAGCGCATGTTTCCCGACACTTTGACGTAGGTGCCTGGTGGGTGGACGTTGAAGTTCACCTGGTTATCCTTAACAAAGAGATAAAAGAGTTAGCATTATGTTATACTGATACTTAATCCCAGTAAGGACATTAGTTAAAAAAAAAAAAAAAAAAAAATCGATTCCATCTGTTGCACGAAGGGTTAAATAAAAAACAAATATTTTATTTATTTCCCTGCATTAGCACTACTATCAGAATAAGTATATTAGAATATGTTACTATTGTTTAGATAAAATAAAATTAA
>JAFBJS010009190.1:221414-234825 GCA_016785265.1 Paraplagusia blochii | reverse complement strand
CAGAGGCCACACTATTTCATTTATAAACCACATTTGTGTGGTTATAACTTGTGGCCCGTGTAAGACTGGTTGACTCTGGTGATGGTTGTGCTTTATAATGTCTAGGTACTTGTTATTTAGTGTTACTCTCAGTTTATATGCAACATTTCCGACATAAAATAAAGTGGAATAGAAAACCTGGGCCCTCCCTCTGGTGCTACAGGGCAAATCCCACCTGCATTCACAACTAATCTGACTGACCTGAGCTTCTTTGTGACTTCATCAGAGGCTTTTTTCTAGCACGCCTTTATCAGTCTTTATTATCCTTCCACCTGGCATTATCTAAGATGTATTAAAACGTAAAAAAAAATGTGCACATCTTACCTTGCCTACTTTCAGCCCTGACAATTGGGATTGGGAGTTTTCAATAACATAATGCAAGCAAGTAATCATTTTGTTCCTTTTCTAAGCTGTGCCACAGCTAATCAGAATATTTTTGTGTTTAGTCATATCTTATATCAATTATACAATTATATAAATTAATGTATATAATTATTAATAATAATAATACACTCATTTCTTACAATAATAATAATAACAATAATCTTCTCTTCAATAATAATCTAATCTCTCTTCAGCTTGTCCCTCTTTAGGGGTTGCCACAGCAAACCAACATTTTCCATCTCCCCCTGTTCTCTGTATCTTCTACTCCGACTCCAACTACCTCCATGGTTTCCGTCTCCTCTTTGTCTCCAACATAGTAGCTCCATTCTTCTACCAACGTGTCCACTGTCCCTCCTCTGAACATGTCCAAACCTGTCTCAATCTGGGTTCTCTAGCTTATTCTCCATCCTGTCTGTGTTGTCCCTCTAATGACCTCATTCCTGATCCCCTGAACCTCATGCAAGTAATACATTGATAAAAGACATCCCTTTATAGTATGGTATGAGTAAAATATCTGCATTACCAATATTTTTGGCAAGTTGTCTGATTCACAGAATCAAAATCAACATCAGAAAGAATGTATTGCCATGTATGCCAGAGACAGTACAGGGAATGTGCTTTGGTGTTATTGGTGCAAGTAAAATATAATAAAATAGAGATAGATTAGGCCTTCACTTTGGCCCAGGGGCAATGACAGTTTTTGGTGTGAAACTCCAGGGTTCACTTCCTGGGCAAGTTTGAAACCCTGGGTTAGGTCAGTTGACTTCCAGTGGGCGCACCACCTGCAGGAAGGTACAGTGTGGTGCAATGTGATTTGGGTGGCAGTTGTGGAGACTGCTCCCCTGCGACCAAGTAATGGATAAGCGGATGAAAACTAACGGACAGAGATAGATTTAAAGGTTGTAATGAATATTTCACGTATTCATTACCTACATGACATATGATAATATTTATTCTTGTTTTAGTTGAATAGCATCCTTGGCTTCCAACATCAAAGGTGGTAATTTTCTCGTAATATGATAATGTGTGTTATTATATTACGCCGTAGCTTCTTTGGAACAAATCACCTATTTAGCAATATATATACATATTCCTCTTATCAATTATTACAATGATTCGATTTCTCAGGGTAAAGTAAATAGAAAAAAAGCTTTCCAAAAAAGTTTTTGATTAATTTAAATTCAATTTCAACTTTAAATTCAAAACATGTATCAACAAAATATTATACACTGAGACTTAAAGTTAAAGTTAAGTATTTTAATAAAAAAAAACACATTAACATCGACAAAACCTTGCCACATTTGGGACTTTGACTTACAAAAAGAAATAGAAAGCCAGTAGGTTTAAAAGTAAACGTAACACCGGAAATGAAGAGCAACTTCCTGTATGCCCGCAGGGAGACCAACTCCACCTCTTCACTTTGTTGTTGTGATTTACAATGGCACAAAAACTTGATCCAGCTCGTTGTGGTTGGTCGAGTGAATCAGAGACTGTCGGGAAGGTTGTTAAATATTTCTGAAAAAACAATAAGACACAGAATAATGGGAATTTTGAATGAGCTGAATAAATAGATGAAAAAAGCTTGTCTGTAACTCTCATCTGTCATTTTTATAGGCAGCTACAACTGTAGATTATGGCAGGCATTTCCGAACTGCTCCACAAAGAGCCAGTGTGGCTGCTGGAACAACTTCCAACCAACCAAAAAATAATGAATACAAATAACTGTGTTCTGCCTTATTACTTTATTTATTTAGGAAAAATAATAAAACTACAGTTTAGCTCTACATGTTTGTAATAAGAAGTAAGGCACTGCTTTTTTAAAAGTATAAGTATTTTAAGCTATATTCAGGTAATAGATATTTAATACATATAGAAAATATATCTGCTCCTTAAACTTGGTTGTAATTGGCTAACGTCCCTTTTTCAGGGGTTGCCACAGCGAATCAAAGTTTTCCTTCTCCTCCTGTCCTCTATATCTTCTACTCTGACTCCATGTCCTCCCTCACTGCATCCATCAATCTCCTCTTTCTCTCCTACCTGGTAGCTCCATCTCTAGGATCATTCTTCTCCAAATGTATCCACTGTCCCTCCTCTGAACATGTCCAAACCATCTGTCTTCTCTAGCTTTTTCACCAAACCTCCCTGTCTGTGTTGTCCCTCTAATCCCCTCATTCCTGATCCTGTCCATCCTTGTCTGTCCTAAAGAGAACCTCAGCATCTTTAACTCCTCCACCTCCAGCTCTGTCCCCTGTCTTCTACCTATTCCTAGTGTCTCTAATCCATCCATCATGGCTGGTCTCATCACCGTCCAGTAAACCTTTCCCTCCACCTTAGCTGACTCTCTTCTGTCTCAGATCACTCCTGACTCTTTTCTGTCCCGGTTGTTCCATCCTGTCTCCACTCTTTTCCTCACCTTTCTTCCACAGTTTCCACTTCTCTGAACAGTTGATCACTGTTCTCCATTTCATTTACACACATGAACTCTTGACGTTCCTCTCCTCTCTAATGCAACAAACAGGTTTAACTAAGTGCCTTACAGTTCAATCTCATTGACCTAATTTTGAATATGAGGCCTTCAGACACACTTGAAAAAACTCATTTCCTTTTCCGTGTCAGTATGCTGGGAAACTGCGATGCGATAATTTATTATAACACGTGTGTTGATGTGAGAGTGTTAACAGGAAACAAGCCATTAAGCCCAGAGGCCATTTACTCTGCTTCGATACAACAATTCAGATAATGTGGGAACAATTGGTGCAGGTCCTGAGCAACTGGACCGAGTATTTCCTGAGATTAAAAGCGGCGGAGGAGTTGTTTCAAACGGGCTGATTGTCATTATTCAGAGAAGGTGCAATGGAAGGGAGTCAGGGGTGGAGCGATAGGAGGAAGATGGACGGAGACGAACAGAATAGTGGTCTCAAAATGAAGACAACACTGCCTGGCCAAAAAAACAAGTCGCCAACTGGATTTAACTAAGCAAATAGGTACGAGCCTCCCATTGGAGGTCAGGTCTGTATGTGCTCAAAGAATGAGGTCAGCTGACTACCTGGATATACTGAATGACCAGGTTATTGCATCAATGGATTTTTTTTCTTCCCTGATGGCACGGGCATATTGCAAGATGACTATGCCAGGATTCATCGGGCTCTTATTGTGAAAGACTGGTTCAGGAAGCATAAGATAGATTGTCCACCATAGACTCCAGACCTTAACCCCATTGAGAATCTTTGGGATGTGGTGGAGTCATTGTGACGTTGTGATTCACACCACAGCGCACAACAAGAGATGGCCTAACCCATCATCAAAGTGAGCGCAGTGTGTAGGGGACAATACCATGCTCAGTGCACCTCAGCAGTAACTTGGCGGTAGGGGGATTCGAACCGGGGACCTTGCAGATCCAAGTCCGCTTCCTTAACCACCAGGCCACCACTGCCCAAATAAATTGTGAGACGTTGCAGAAGCTTATCGAAACAATGCCACAGAGAATGCGTGCTGTAATCTAAGCTAAAGGCGGTCCAATGGCTGTCCTTTTTTTTTTTTTTTTGGTGGCGACTTTGTTTTTGGCCTGGCTGTGTATTTCGTGTCAGTGGGTTTGTTTTTCTTGCTTTAATGAAGAAATCACTCGATCACGTAGTGGAATATATTGGACATGACATCACACGGAGGCAGGAATTTCAGTTAAAGTAATGAGGATGATTAGGAGGAGCCAAGGAAACAGAAGAAGACAGAGATGAGCGGCGATGACAAACAGGCCTGTAAGCGTAAAACGAGGGTGTTTAGGAAGACAATACTCATCTCCTGTTACAGCCAATGAAACATTAAGTGTGTCAGTCACCGTAGTCCATCGGTGAGGTGTCAGGTTTGGCCTTTAACAGGAAAGTCTTTGCTCCTCTCTCTGTGTTTGTGTTCACATCAACCTATTTGTATTTGTTTAGCACCTCCCTCCCCGTCTCTCTCGTGTAAAACGAGTCCTCACACCTGATTGGACATCGGGGTGTCCCGCTGACAGATGACGCCGATCTGGTAGTTTTTGTAGTCTTTGTCTCAACGGACACATGTGGTAAAATTGGGCCTTAGATTCAGTGCCGACGTCATATTCCCCTCCCTGCCGTACGTGGTGTGGTAATGTGGCCTATATGCTGTAATGCAACTGTTTCCATATGTCGTGTTTTAAGGAGTGTGACTTGACAGTTTCCAGGGAGGAAATGTAGGAAGTAAAGTCCGGCACCGACAGTTTGACTATTCATGGCAGACAAATGTTCTCAGTGTAACACATCGTTCCTTTTTCAAAGACGTGTCACTTTGAGTAAATGTCAATTTAGTCCTACATGTTCACCTGAAGATGGAGTGTGTCCTAATTTTGTTGATGGAGCCAAACCCAGTCGTTGGGTAATGGCAAGACACACCCGAAACAGTTGACCACAAGTCCATTACGAAGGCACCTTTAATCCTGCACTCATGTAAACACAGCGTCAACTTGATTCTGCTTTTATTTTAAGCACAAATGATGCAAGGACCCGATACTGGCTCCAAATTTGTCCAACAATACGACGAGCGTGAGATGAAGACAGACAAGCAACATGTCACCAGAGGACAAGAATGAATGTTATGTACAGACAAAGGAGATAACCTGCAGCTTCAGGTGAAAAGATAAGGAACTCAGAAGGCAACTTAAGGACACACACGGCATCAAACTATGGAAGGCTATGAGATCAGGCAAACTAAGGCCCGGGGGCCGGTTGTGGCCTGTTTAGCTTCACGATTCGGCCCGTCAAACTTCTTTAAAATGATCTACTTTCTTTATAAAGTCATTTTACCTTGCCTTTTACCCTGCGATGCCCCAATTTCCCTATAGATGCCACAGGGAATGTTGACAGCATTTTTGCACGTCAGCTTTTATGGATGACTTTTACACTTTATATCCACACCCTGTGCACAGATTTCAGAAACAATTGCAGCCTGTGAATCAAAAGCTTTGTCAACAAAAGGTTTGCTAACACCTCTTAAGGGATAATGGTGGTAAAGTGATCAAAGCTACAATTAAAGATAATAAAATGACATTTCAAGGAGCGTTTTTCTATGACCTACTACAACAGGTATGGCCAACCTGTTCATGTTGTTTGTCACATACACTGCATTTTGTGAATCTCTTGCCGAAGGAAGTTGCCGCAATTATCTTGAGTAAACGGTTGAAAAGATGAAGACAGGAAGTTTTAACTGAGTGAAACATGTCGATTTTTCAGTCGTACAACTATCGTATTTTTGGTGGAGATGCACAGTGTTATACGAGGTTATGACAAGCGATCACCTCCCGGCTTAGAGTCAACCATGTGAAAATCAAACATTTTTGAAATTCTGCTGATTTGCCAACGATTCCTCCTCCCCACAGTCCCACACCAAACCCACCCAGGTCTCTTTCTGATTGGCTTAGCCTGAAATGTTATACTACGTCAACCAATCATCTCTCTTTTTCAACGCCTGGGTTCAGTTAGTGTGGACGGCCATCTTTCACTCATGACTGTGAGCGTTACCACACACTGACAGACACACAGTCCTCTCTGCGTGGACGGGAGAAACCGTCCATTTGGACCACAGATGACGAAAAGTAATGCATTACGTTACTCGTTAGCAAGAAACGTAGTTTCGTTAAACCCCGCGCACACGGGGAGGATTCGGCGCGCACCGATTGCTCAGCGTGTGCGCGTAAATTTACATGAGCCATTTGTCACGTGAGGCCGTGAGCAAAATATCGATCGTGTTCGATTTCTCTCGGCGCGAGTGAACAAAGTCTCATCGTTTGCGGGCTACGTGAGCATCTTTCTCACTACAAATGATTTGTGCGCATGCGTTACAATGCAACAAGATGGCGACCAGCAGGGACTTGTTGAATGAAACGATATTAGAAGACAAATTCGTGGATCTTTGGCAAGACAATCCTCATCTGTTTAATATTCAACGACAACAACAACAATAACAGTAAAAGTACCTCTTCGTCTTCGGAGTCCGCAATTTCAACTTATCACGTGACCTGGGAAATCAGTGTACTATCAGCCTGTGCGGGTGGCGCTGAGCAATCGGCGTGCGTCGAATCCTCCTCGAGTGCGCGGGGCTTTACGTAATGGCGTTACAAGTAACGCGTTAGTCCCAACACTGAAAACCAGAGACAGTGTTGCCAGCTGAGGTCTGGGTCCAGACATCATCAGCGTGTCATTCACTCAGCATGGCACTGCCTTGTTTGGCTGCTTCCTCCATCTGTTACAGCTCAGTCTGGGCCTCTGGGTTTATGAGGACAAGTCTGTGACAGGGCAGTTATGACGGTGCTTTAATGACCAAATGGATGGATGACAGGTTCCAGTCAGTGGCTCTGGATTAGCTGTCCTCCCTCTGTGTCTTTCTCTGTCTCATGCGCTCCTGTTGCTGGGACAGTCAGCCAGTCACGTTAGCAGTGGATGCCATGTGACTGACGTGTGTCAGGTCACACCTTCCACAAAATAACTGGGGCATATTGTACAAGAACCTGTTTAATTCTTTACCAGACGGAGATGGAAACTGCCTCTCCGTGGCCCCCCGTTTTTTTTTTTTTTTTATGCCCCTCTCTCCAGCGAACATCCGGAGCGCAATCTATCATGTGTGGAGTGGAACATAAACAACCTGGGTGAGCTGGCCAGGTCATATGTTTGCCATCAGGCCGACAATTAGCCTGAGCAATTCCACAAATATAAATCCTAACCATGTCATTAGCCGCTGGAGTTAAAATGTTTTCTCAAGATCGAAAACGTCCCGAGGCTCAGTGGGGCGGTCCGTAAGAACCTATGGACTTCATTAGGTGCAGCATTAAATAATGCAAACAATTAAGCTGACAAAGGAACAACATTCCGACTGTTGACTTGGTGAGGTTTATTGAACCCCTATGGATGATATTCCAGGAACTCTTCTCTGTCTTTTCTCATCTTGAGTTTAATTCCTTTCCTCTGTTGCTACATTTTCATGTCACTGTGTCACTGCTTTGCTCCGAGTATTTATTGCACTATTATACAACGGGTCCCAGAATAGGACTTGTGGGTCGAGTCAAGACCAGAAAAATGGTGTTTGTTGATGTCAATGCTAAACTTCTAACAGCTTTCATGACATCATCTCCCCGGGAAATTGGGAATTGCAGGGAAAGGGCAAAGAAAAGTATAATGATGATGCAAATACATTTTTTGACTTGGACAAAGTTGGCGGGCCGCATTAGAAAGCTCGGCGGGCCACATCTGGGCCCCCGGCCCTAGTTTGCCCATGTCTGCTGTATACTGTAAACCATATCCCTTTGTTTCAAATACTCATTGCACTTAACATTCTGCATACTGCATTTTACACTGTATAACTTTGTCTCAAGTGTTCATTGTACTATTATACTGTATACTGTACTTTACACCATATCACTTTGTTTCAAGTACACATTGAAGTATCATGCTGCATACTGCATTTTACACTGTATCACTTTGTCTCAAGTATTCATTGTATTTACGTATTAATCGTACTATTATACTGTATACTGCACTTTACACCATATCACTTTGTTTCAAGTACACATTGAAGTATCATGCTGCATACTGCATTTTACACTGTATCACTTTGTCTCCGGTATTCATCGTACTTTTATACCGTGTACTGTACTTTACACCATATCACTTAGTTTCAAGTACTCATTGAAGTATCATACTACATAGTGTATTTTGCACCATATTACTTTGTCTCAAGTATTCATTGTACTATTATACTGTATACTGCACTTTACACCATATCACTCTGTTTCAAGTTCTCATTGCAGTATCATACAGTATACTGTATATACACTGTTTCACCTTGTCCCATTGCACTACTATACTATACTATACTATACTATACTATACCATACTATACTATACTATACTGGATTTTACACTGTAGCACATTGTATTTTACGATGCACTACTATAAAAAAAGACTCCAGTTGTTTACACTACTACATAGTATTACAATGTATGACAATTTTTCAAGTATTACCTCATCCTATTTACTATGGTCATCACTAAACTGCAACTAAACTGAGTGTGTTTGGTTGTTACCTCTTCTTCAATATCTACCTCTCGAATTGTAGTGTTTTTTAGTACTGTTGTGTATTCTGTATTACCTTTGCACCGTGGGTCAGAGAGGACTGCAGTTTCATTGTGCAATATGTCCTGGATATATGGTATTTAAGAGAATAAAGTTGACTTTGAGTTGATTTTGACTCACTTTCTTTCTCTCCACCTGCCTGTTGGAATGACTTGGTTTTTTTTTTCTTTCTCCTCATACAACACTTTACTTTCCGCAAGATTATTTTTCCATTATTTTGTTGTGTAATCACTTAATGGTTGATTTTTTTTTTTGTCTGGACACAAAGGAAAAGTGAAGAGGACAACGTTGGCTTTTAATCAACAGAGAACAACGTGAACACCTTGTAGTAATTATGGAAAACAGCAGGAATCTCCAGCTAAAATTAGTGAGGGAACGTCAGGAGAGTTGGCCGACTTCTGTGGCGCTTATCTCAACTTGTAACAGGAGAGCAACCTATAGACGTCTCCTGGCGATATTACGGCATGAAGTCATCGAAAAATTGTGAAAAATGAAGCCATATGTTGAAGACGTCTCCTAATCCAGGCTGTGGTTTTCCAGGATTAGGCTTCAGGATGACAGGAAGTCATGGCTAAGGCTGATGGAGGGGCTTTGAAGTAGGTAAGGGAAGGGGCCGGTCAGGTATGTGTGCTTGAAGCCTGGCTGACTGAAAGTCAGCAGCAGTGGAAGAATGTGAGAAAAAAAAAAAAAAATCTTGCAGCTTAAGTGCGAGACTTTAATCCACAGAGCCAATAACAACAGTGGGTTTTTTTCTTGAGGATTTTTCATGAGATGAGAATCGTATTTTTCCAGATTCAGTGAGTTTTTGGTTTGTCAGGAACCACAACTCCATCAAACAATGCGTGTCATTGTGCTGGCCTCGTTCTCTGTTGTTCCACGGTTCTACCTCAGCCGTTCCTCAACATTTTTTAAAAAAGATAACCTGAAATAGTAAAACTAAAACCATGCAGAGTTTCAACTGTGGAAGAGAGGTGGAACATGGGGTACAGGCAGGATGGAACAACTGGAGAAAAGTGTCAGGAGTGTCTGTGATAGAGGACTGTTAGCCTAGGTGGAGGGACAGGTTTACAGGACAATGGTGAGACCAGCCGTGATGGGATGGATGAGAGACACTAGAAATAGGTAGAAGACAGGAGACAGAGCTGGAGGTGGAGGAGTTAAAGATGCTGAGATTCTCTTTAGGAGAGGCAAGGATGGACAGGATCAGGAATGAGGTCTTAGTGCCCTTAGTGGTAATGTTGTAGCTGCCGGATTTGAACCAGAAACTCTTCAGACCCAGGTACAGTTTCCTTTACCACAAGGCCACTGCTCCCCCAATAACTTGGGTCCAAGCCTGGGACCTTTTGATAGATAGATAGATAGATAGATAGATAGATTGTCGCTGCAATGTCCACATTGCCTTACATTAAGAATAGACAGGAGACAGAGGTGGAGGTGGAGGAGTTAAAGATGCTGAGATTCTCTTTAGAAGAGACAACCATGGACAGGATCAGGAATGAGGTGATTAGAGGGACAACACAGACAGGAAGGTTTGGAGACAAAGCTACATAAGCCAGATTGAGATGGTTTGGAGATGTTCAGAGGAGGGACAGTGGATACATTGGTAGAAGATTGATCCTAGAGATGGAGCTACCAGGTAGGAGATTGATGGATGCAGTGAGAGAGGACATGTTGGAGTTAGAGTAGAAGATACAGAGGACAGGGTGAGATGGAAAACCTTGATTCACTGTGGCAACCCCTGAAAAAGGCTGTGGGCAAAGTAGAAAACCAGGCAGCGTTTAATTCTCCATGGCTTAACCTTTAAGACTGGTTCACCTGGAGTAGTTTCTTCGTACCAAGATGAAAGGACATGAAAGGTAGTTTATCTTTTCATGTCTGCCTCGCTAGTATGCAACGTCACGACACGTAGGTCTCTGATTGGCTACAGAGAACATGGTGAGATGTACTTTCTGTTCGCTGTCCCCCGGTCGGTTCATCTGCAGCAAATTGTTTGCGCTACTTCCACGTTGACAATGTTCCAGCACTTTGGTTCTAGAACAACCAGGGGCAAACTATGACTCGGGAGCCAGATGTGGCCCATTTGGCTTCCAATTCCGACCCAATGAACTTGTTCAATTTATGATATTAACGTCACAACTGCTGAAGATCTGCAGTCATTGGATTGAGATCCATTTGTGTTCACCTGCAGACACTGACGGTCTGGTATTTGAGCAGTGCTCACCCATCGTCTGGTTGTCAGTTCGTCTCTGCTTGGAGGTGGGAGAGAGACTCCAAGCAGAGATGGTTTGGACATGTTCAGAGGAGGGACAGTGATTATAGTGGTAGAAGAATGATCCTAGCGATGGAGCTACCAGGTAGGAGACAAAGAGGAGATTGATGGATGCCGTGAGGGAGGACATGGAGGTAGTTGGAGTTAGAGTTGAAGATACAGAGGACAGGGGGAGATGGAAATTGTTGACTCGCTGTGGCAATCCTGAAAAAGGGACAAGCCAAAAGAAGAAGTCTACATGTCCCTATTAGAATACAAAGAGCCCCATGGTGATTTTCCAGACTGATTGCAGCCTGCAAGTCAAAATGAGGTGTAGAAGGAGACGGAGGAGGATGACGGAGCAGACAAATGAGTCTTCCTTAGCAGCAAATCATGGACACTTGGTTTACGTTGTCTTCTGTTTTTATTCTATCCTGTCTCTATTTTAGGAGAGACTGTTGCAACAGCACCATTGAGCTCAGCTTCAGAGAGGCGTCAGATTTTGATAGGAAATCTAACATTTTTTCTCTTCCTCCAAGGAAAATCACATTTCATCCGGGGCTCAATCATCCGGCCTGAAAAGCAGGAAAGACGAGATTCTCGCCAAGTTGTTGCAGTCAATGGAAAGATTCAATGCGAGCTGTGTTTTATGGTGGATTTGCAGATTGTTGTTTCCATCTGATCTTTGCGCAGATGCTTCAGCAGAGTGGAATGGGGGAACGACTGAAAAGGACAGAGACTAAGACCAACCAGGCGCTGCTACTGTGGTGCAGACTGATTGTCAATGTTCTAGAAGGGCCCTCGCTCTGCTACAATAAAAATGTTAATGTTGTACTTTGGGTCAGTTTGCCGTGACACGTGTGTTTTCCTGACAGCATGTGTCTGGCCTCAGGCGGGAGGTGATGGCTCAGCCCCCACACGGCCTGAACTGGGTGGAGGTGGGAGAGAGATTTATTGGATTAAATTACAACAGCGTCGCTGGGAAATATGCTTTGCTTTGGCAACGGCTGAAACACAATTGTTTTGTTTTTGTTTCTTTTCCACAAGAGCTGGCAACTGGGGAGGTTGCTGACTTGACCGTGTGCCAGGACCCTGTGATTTAAGGGTCAGGGGGGCGGGTGCAGAGTTGTAATGACATCATGGCAGTGTAACGTGGGTTGTCTTTAACACAGCATGCCAGCCCTTGATGTAATGTAAGGCTGGAAGAATCCCCACTGAGCTCACAGCAAGTGGAGCGATGGGAAAAACATTTACCAGAAAAGATTTTAAAATAGGTGCAATGTTTTATTTATGGGACTATAAAAAAAACTTGATGTGTTTTTACTCACTGAACTGATCCGTTTTCTGAGAAGAGAAGGAAATGTACTGTACTCTGATGTTAGTGCTCGCTACTCAAATGAGGCAAAAGTGAGTTTCCGCCTGCCGTTTCCATTACAATTATTGACTTTTCAGGAATTGATGATTATTAAAGGCGTCTTGTTCTTTGCTAAAGGCGCCTGCTTCTCCTTTTCTTGATGCAGCAAACGTTTTTTTCAGCGTTGGCACAGGTGGCGCCACCCACATTGCGTCGCACCCTATCGTGACCCTTCCTGTGGGTGGTGAGCCCGCAAGAAGTTTTGTGGGTTGAGGCGGTTCTATGTTCAGGGCACGTCAGTGGCAAACAGTGGAAACCGGGCAGTCGGTGGCCTAGTGGTTAAGGAAGCGGACTTGGGTCCTCAAGGGTCCCTGTTCGAATCCCCCTACCGCCAACTTTACACTGAAGCCTTCAATAACCACTAGGCCGCCACTGTCAAACGAACCTTTTTTCAAGTTGAAAAATATGCACTGCAGGCAGGCCAGACCAAACTCCCAGACAATGACATCATGATTTTTGACTTTGTGTCGATTCTTAGTCCTGTTTTGTTACCAAACTGACGAACCTCATCACTTTCAGAAATGTCTTTCAAGCTTCAAGAACAACACCTGTCATTGTTGAATTAGAAGAATCATTTCTTAATTGCTCAGGTCCGACAAACAGAATTATACATTTGTCTAAGGCAAACTAAGGCCCGGGGGCCACAAGCGGCCCATTGAGCTTATTAATGCGGCCCGCTAACCTTGTCCAAATTACATAATTTATTTACGTTATCATAATTCCTCTGCTTTGTCCATGCGATAATGTGTTTTAACCAGTAGATGACATTATGAAGGTTATTAGAATTTAGCATTTCAGGTTTTACACATGACTTTTACCTTAGTTCAAAGGGATGCGCCATTGCTCTGGACTCGGCCGCCCGTGTCCAATTTCAGGACCAATTTTGGTCCCCATCTGGTCTAAAGTATAATCAAGACCGGTTTCAGAGGCTAATAGACCGGTATATTGGTTAAAGGAGGGTTCAGGTTTGAATCCACCAGCAGCCAGGTTGACACTGATGTGCTCTGTACGTAGCATTGAGCCGACTCGCATAACTTCCAGGGGTGCAGTGCCATTTGGGTGGAAGTTGTGGAGACTACTGCCCCTGAGACCTGGTAACCTGAAGAATAAGAGTGAATGAAGCGGCGGAAATGAGCTTTCTTCGCAGGGTGGTAGGGCGCTCCCTTAGAGATAAGGTGAGGAGCTCT
>JAFBJS010009190.1:206743-221401 GCA_016785265.1 Paraplagusia blochii | reverse complement strand
CTCAGAGTAGAGCCATTGCTTCTCCACATCGAAAGGAGTCAGCTGAGGTGGCTTGGGCATCTACATCGGATGCCCCCTGGACGCCTCCCACGGGAGGTGTTTTGGTCATGTCCCACTGGGAGGAGACCCAGAGGAAGACCTAGGACACGCTGGAGGGACTATGTCGCCCGGCTGGCCTGGGAACGCCTTGGGATCCCCCCAGACGAGCTTGAGGAAGTGTCTGGGGAGAGGGAAGTTTGGGCATCCCTCCTCCGAATGTTGCCCCGGCGACCCGGCTCCGGACAAGCGGATGAGAATGAATGAATGAATGAATGAATGAATGAAAGGAAAGTCTCTCCACTTGGAAATTGAGTGTGAAATTGGTGCAGAGACCAATTAAATGTGAAGGACGGATCAGGAGAGGCTGAATGAGAGGGTCGAAAAAAATTGCCGGCTTTTTCAGGTGGAAATAATGGCACAACAGAAAAAACTCATCAATCACTGTCCTCCTCAAACAGGTCCTGGTGATTCTTCTCCACTTTGAAGACAGAGGACTGTGTTATCAACTCAGGACCATTAATTTATCACGAAACAGAAACCTGAGAAAAAAACACTGTTCTCAGTGGGCGACACGCGTGACTGAGTCGAGTCGTTTTAGGAAAGAACGACTCGAGTCGAGTCGTTCAAGGAAAGAATACTGAGTATGACAGACAGGTTTGTATTTAGACACAATGCGACGAAGCGCGCACACACACACGCACGTACCTAAGCCCACTCCATGCAACATTTAGCCCCACTGGACCACAGACAGGGCAGAATACCAGAGCAGGGCCACTGAAAGGGCCGGCTCATGTGACACAGGTGGGCTCAGATTCCCCGCCTGGAGCCAGGAGCAGGGTGTCAGTAAAAGCATATGCAGATGTGTTCAGTAATTTAGGGCACAAACCTGTGTGTAATCATATACAGTACATACCTAAGTGCATATAGATTTACCCAAACAGCTGTGCCTGGAGCCCAGAGGAGGGTTCTAGGAATAATAGGACAATGTGGACTGAAGTGTGTCTGCTTCTCCTCAGAGTCACTGCGATGTTTAGGTTATGAGCTCAGAGAAGAGAAGGGAGCCCCTGGTATCCATGGGGGTGGTGGTGATGATGGTGGTGGTGGGGGTGGACCGTGTGAACGTATGATCCCACTTAATGCTGTTGGTCACCTGCACGGACTCAGTGGGAGTCATCAGTGCATGAATAATTCTGACAAAGATTCGAAAATATAAGTTAAACCTGGTCCAACGTCAGCTCCTCTGTGTTGATTCACTCATATCTAGATTTATTTTTTCTCCATTAAAATGACCATTACTCTCCCTGCTGTTTGATGGTGTGGGTTCATCAGTGTCATCACAGTCACCTGTGTCTCTGTCATCAGTCTCACTGGTGTCACCTGGTCCCCATAGTATATATATACACCTCTCTCTCACTCAGTCTTGTTGGGATCTTTGTCTGGTGTCGTCTTGGGTTGTTGTGTCCTGCGTGTCCTGCTGCCATTGGTAATTGCTACATGTACTAAAGGTTGGACTGGGGAAGTTGATACACTTAAGACAGACCTGGGCAAACTAAGGCCCGGGGGCCGGATGTGGCCCGTTTGGCTTTTTTAATCCGGCCCACCAAACTTGTCCATATTTTTGTGGAGATTCTCCTTCATCCAGGGCATGATATCCAAAAAGGGTTTAGTTGTAAGCAACTGGACTTCTTCTTGGAGATGAAAGGCATTTCATTCCTCAACTGAGGAACTTCATCAGTTTGTCCATATTATACTGTTAATTTATATTATCGCTAGCCTTCTTCATTTTCTCTGCAAAGACAGCATTTCCCCAATAGACGGTGTAGAAGAAGCTTGAACCATTTTCCCTTTATTCAATACTTTACTCATTATTTGTCTTATTTCACGCAGAGACTCAATCTTTCCGATCCTGACCCGTGACTCAAATGTTGGTGCCGCCTGTGGCCAGCGAGGAAAAAAAAAATTGCCCAGGTCTGACTTAAGATGTTTTGAGGAGTACTAGAGATGTACTCAAGTCTTGTCCTTAACGACACTTCAACATTTACAAAAAACGTATTCATCTATCTTTATCTGTTATTGGGTGTCAGGGCCAACAGTCTCCACAACCTCCACCCAAGTCACACTGCACCATGCCTTCCTATGGGTGTTGAACCTGCTGAAAGTTATGTGGGTTGGGACGGTGCTATGATCAGAGAACAACCTGGCAGCTGGGTGGATTTGAAGCTGAAGCCTTGCGGACCCAAGTCCGCGGTGTGATTTGGGTGACAGTGGTGGAAACTGCTGTCCCTGCAACCTGGCAACAGATAAGAGGATGAAGATGAATGAATGAATGAAGTAGATGGAGAGAAACGGAAATATGACCAGGACGGAGACAGTGCATGAGACAGCACAACAGTGTCAGGTGATTAAATGGAACTCGGTTATGCACTCGTAAATCGAGGAGAACTCGAGAGCACTCGTTACTCGAAGAGATTTAGAGAAAATCTTGCAAAATTTGCCTACTCCTAACTTTAAAAACACACATATCAGAGTCGTGGTATTCTGCATCCACCTATGAATAACTGATGACTTATATAGTGCGCTGCGCCTGATTGTTTCATTGACAAAATGATTGAAGAACTGTTTGTTTAAGAATATTGGCAGTTCTTTCCAGTTCTTACCTGAAAACACAGGTGTCTGCTCTCTCTAGATCCACTCTGAAGGAAAACACAGAATTATTCAGGACGATTGGACAGACTTTTGACAGCAGCTCTGTGCCCCCTTTCCTTTTCTTCTACTACACACGTCCATCCACCCTTTGATGATACCTTATATCAAACCGAGCCCCACTTTCATGCTCAACATCGCCTTGATCTCTGAGATAAAAGTCAGTGATATTTACATGTTGCTGTGCTTTTTTTTGTTTTTGTGTGTTTGTTTTCTTCTGTTTTGCTTGTTGCAGTGAATAATTTAAACAAAAAATAATGTTCCACCAGAAAAGTGTATATATATATATATAGATATATATATACATATATACATATAGTCATTATTAAGGATGTACAGTATAATAATATCAAACATTTTTTTGTATTAGAACTGTTTTTTTTTCTCCCAAAAATGAAAGAAAATCAATATGCTTAGTATCCAATATGTGCTCTAAAAATAGTTTGGGGGAAAAACAGCTGTACATGAATATGAGACCAGTAGGGGGAGGTGTTTATAGATAAAAAGGCTCTTAGTAGTATTTAAATCCTAGAAGGAAGGAGTAAAAATTCTTATTCATCCAGGTCATGGTCCCAAAATGACCAGTTTTCCTGGTCTGGGAAAACTGGTCCAGTTATGAGCAAGTTCTGGAAATCACAAGAAAATGATGAAGTTCCTCAGTTGAGGAATGAAACATCATCTCCAAGAAGAAGTCCAGTACTTACAACTAAACTTTTTGGACTGATAATATAATCTTCAAACCTGTTCAAGAAGCTTGCTTGCATATATTTTTTAAGTTTTAGAATATAAATGCTTATCTAAAAATAATGCTAACCGGTTAATACCTCTTGTATTTTGTTTTTTACAAAGTGTTCTAACCCAGTGGTGGGCAAACATTTTGGTTCGTGGGCCAAAACAGTACGTTTTTAGCGTTTTTTTTTTTTTTTTATGGGAATCTATAAGAAAAACAAAGGCAAACGTATAATCATCGTACATTTCACTCAGCAGACGCTTACATCATAAATGACTAATTTCAGTTTATTCATTTAAGTTTAGCGGACCGGATTACTAAGCTAAACGGGCCACATCTGGCCCCCGGGCCTTATTTTGCCCATGCCTGTTCTAACCCATTCAGGAGCTTCCCTCTCATGGTGTAACTCAAAACCAGAAACGTTATAATACTGATTCTGTTTCCGAACCAAATGGCAAAAAATTTGGCCACTACTTGGCCTGGCTACTACTATAGACATTTGTGGAGACAAATTACTTTAATTCCAGGCATTTCTGTTCAGGAACATAATTTTCGTTTTTTGTTTTTGCTTCCGAACTGGTTCATAGCTCTGCTTTAGACATCATTGGCGTTTTGAATATCGGCAAAATATTATTACCTGTGTACTGAAGGTACTACTGGTACAAAAGTACTGTAGTGAAAACAGGTGGGACTCCTCTGAAAGACATCAATTATTTGTGGAAGATAATCCGGTGATTTAGTGTTTCAACAGCTCACTGCGACCTGAACTCTCCGTTTATCACAGCACATCAACTGCGTCTGTTTTTCCTTCTCTTTCTCACTTCAACCTCACCCTCCACCCTCCCTCCTCCACCCGACTCAACCACCATCACTTCCCATCTGATACCCTTGTCTCTCCGTCCTCATATTGTTTCAGGTCATTTCTCCCAACGGTTTCTGTCAAGAAGGCGTCATCGCACACTTGATTCCAGATCCAATCAGGCTCTAGAGAACCCTGTGATGACAAAAGTGTGAGTCAACACACACACACACACACACTGACACACACACTCTGCTGGGTTCACTTAATAGATTGCAGTTGACTGCTGACATAGCATTATGTTGCAAAGCCTTAGTGTTGGGCTGGAAAGAAGTTCCCATTAAGAGATCAGAGCTGGGAGACTGGATCCATCTGTATGTCGATGGTCTGGATCCAGATCCAGACCATCTGCAGTGAGGACCAGGTATGAACCATATACACCAGGAATTACCTGCCGCTCTGTAATGATTTGCCGTTGTTATTTAATGTATTGAATAAACTTTTAACCCATTATTTTTTATGCAGGAATAAATGTTAAATTTAAGTTTGTGAAGTTTGGGAAATAACTTCATAAAATGTTGTAGTAAAGTCACAGGAGACTTTTTAATTGGGACGTTTCATTTTACTGCCTATAATTTCAGTCAGACTTCTTTCTAACTAATTTAAGTAAAACACCGGGCAAAAGAAAGGTACGTGCACACAAACACAAACGATAAATCTTCAGGGTGATAAATTGAAAAATTAAAGATGTAGATTTATTAAATTATATTATATATAAATAATTTTGACTTTTGGTGAGATGAGACAAGGATGGACAGGATCAGGAATGAGGTGATTAGAGGGACAACACAGACAGGAAGGTTTGGAGAAAAAGCTAGAGAAGACAGATTGAGATGGTTTGGACATGTTCAGAGGAGAGACAGTGGTTATAGTGGTAGAAGAATGATCCTGGAGATGGAGCTACCTGGTAGGAGACAAAGAGGAGATTGATGGATGCAGTGAGGGAGGACATGGAGGTAGTTGGAGTTAGAGGACAAGGGGAGATGGAAATTGTCGACTCGCTGTGGCAACCCCTGAAAAAGAGACAAGCTGAAAGAAGAAGTCTACTTGTCCCTATTAGAATACAAAGAGCCCCATGGCGAAAAGTCAAAATGAGGTGTAGAAGGAGACGGAGGATGACGGAGCAGACAAATGAGTCTTCCATAGCAGCAAAAAAAGGGACACCTGGTTTATGTTCCAGAGGACAGGGGGAGACAGAAAATGTTGATATAGAAAAGAAAAAGTAGATATACTGTCTGTCATTCATTTTTGCTCTGGTCAGTGAATCTTTATATAAAGATATACAGAGAATTTGTTTTTTAATCAAGAATCGATTTTAATCAAATCGCAAGCCTTAAAAATCGATATCGAATCGGGACATTTTTCGGAATCGTGCACCTCTTTCTACTTATGCCTTATAGAATGTCTGTGTAATTGACTGTTATTTGTTGATCTATTGCAATGTCATAAAAATGAACCGCACTTAGGGACAAATGCTTTCGACGCATCTGCAGACAGCACAACATGACTTAATGGACCACATTTGGCCTGCGGTCCTTAAGTTTTGACACATATGATCTAAGACATGCAAACATCATAAGAATCTGACCTCGCTTGGGGGCTGTACGGCTGACGCTGCAGTAAATATGAAATAAATAGTTTCTCATGTGTGGGATGCAGTTTGACAACTAATTTGTCTGCCTCACACTAGTTGCTGAGTATTTACGATCTCTTCGGGACAGACAGTCTTCCTCGGAGTGTGTCACTGCAGCCTTTTAGTGTGTGAACACTGCACTGAGTGTTGTTGGGGGGGATTTTTACCTAAGTTTGCAGGCGATGGATGAGAACATTAATTTGTACTCAGACGTATTCACTTTCTGACTATTTTCAACAGAGACAGCATTCACCACAACATTATATACAGTATACTGTGGTATGTTATATAACGTATGATTGGCTGAAAAGAGGAGAAAATTACAACACTGTAGCTTAATGTAGAATTCCATTAATGTTGGATTTAAACCTGGTATGATATCTATCTATCTACAGTCATGGAAGAAAATATTAGACCATTCTTTCTTTAATTTCTTGTCCATTTAAAAGTCTGCTTCCACTTAATCTACATTAATCTGGACAAATATAATAACAACAAAAAAGGCTCATAATTCAGTTTAATTTAGATGTGTAGAGCTGATTTCTGGCCATTTTGCATGGTTTTATTGACAGTGACAAAAAATCACTTCCGTTCCTACATCACTAGCAATAACATTGTACTGACAAATACAGTGATTTGTCATTGCATGGTTTTGTGTTCATTGTTTCTCCAGGTGATAAACCTTTAGTGGAACAAGGCATTAAGATGAACAAGGAATTGAAGAAAACAGCAGAGTGGTCTAATCATTTTTTCGTGACTCTATCTATCTATCTATCTATCTATCTATCTATCTATCTATCTATCTATCTATCTATCTATCTATCTATCTATCTATCTATCTATCTATCTATCTATCTATCTTCAAAGTCTGCTTCCACTTAATCTACATTAATCTGGACAAATATAATTAAGTTTAATTTCAGAGCTGATTTCTGGCCATTTTACATGGTTTTATTGACAGTGACAAAAAATCACTTCCGTTCCTACATCACTAGCAATAACATTGTACTGACAAATACAGTGCTTTTAGTCATTGCATGGTTTTGTGTTCATTGTTTCCCCAGATGATAAACATTTAGTGGAACAAGGCATTAAGATGAACAAGGAATTGAAGAAAACAGCAGAGTGGTCTAATCATTTTTCGATGACTATCTATCTATCTACCTACCTACTTACCTACCTACCAGACCCACCCACCTACCTCTCCCCAATTCCTGTAGATTCTTAATCATCCAGGCAATATAATCCAAAAATAGTTACTTTGAGGACAACTGGACGGCGTAGGTTTCTTGAAGACGTCTCATCTTCAGGTCTCAAGACATGGCAAAATTTTTCTAAATCGTTTTTATAATCAATTTTCTCCATACACACAACAAGTTTTGGCTCAGCGTCAATTGTTGTTCTACAATGGAGAATGCGCATTCACGATCAATTGCATTAGGTTTGTTTTTGTGCCTAGCCAACTTGAACTTAAACAGCACAGTATTGGCTAATACAGTTCGTACTCGGTGTACTAATGCTGAACTGAGCATAGCCTTCTGGTTGGCTCATGCAACGTAGCTTCTCTCGGCATCTCCATCTGTCGGCAACTTTCTCGTACAATTTGTCACATAAAATTCCTTTATTCCGTCTGTCTTATAGTTCCATTTTCTACTAATCTACATTGTAGTGGAGTTTTGCAAAAGAGGAATTAGATTTGTAATTATAGGGATATCGATCTCATTTCTACTTGGCGATGTCTTGCGGTGGGTCTTGAAACGCAACTACCTCGATATCAAAGAGCAGAAAACAGATGTCCCCCCCCGACTTTTGTCTTTATCCTCACGGTTCCTTAGATAAACGACTTTTTAATGCAGCGGTTTTGACAGATGACTAGTTTGTGTTCTAGAGAGAGAGAGAGAGAGAGACCCTCTCATAGAGAAGACCGTACACACAAATCATTGCACCAGGCAGCCAATCAAAACCGTTCAAAGGCCCCTAAACACAGTCATATTTCTCCTGGGCCTCTTCACAGGCTGATAGGGCGGCTGAAGGATGGCACTCTAGGGTCAAGTGGCCAGTGGTTTGTTGGAATATCTTCATCTTTCCTCAAACATCGTTCCATCTGCTCTGGTGGCTCAATTCCAGCTGTGGCTCCAGGGAGCGAGTCGCTCAAGAGGGTAAGAAGAAAACGGGGGTTTGAGCCTCTGGATCTACTGTGATGTGAGGCAATGATGAAGTAAACACATTAAAGGGCTGAGATGATGAGGAAAGGCTGGATCACCTTACAAAAAAGGAGAAAAATACATGTGGATTAATCAAACGGCCGTTCCAGTTGGTCCTTTTCCTAAAAGTGCAATAACAGCTCAAATATGTGGTTTGGTAATTCAACTGGACAGCTGTGAAAGAGGGAGAAAAACATGAAAATATCAGAGCGCTCCAAATGATCAACTTAATTCTTCGTAAATGTCTTGGACAAACAAATTTAGAAACGGATCCTTGCAACACAAACCGACAAAGCGAAGGCACAAAAAGACTTTTAAGGTCAAACATTGTAACATTGTAGGAAGCTCCGTATTTTGGACCCAGTTAAATATGGGTCGAGGTTGGATTTCATGCGGGAATTGACTGTCTCTGAAAGTTGAAGACATTTATCCGCTCGGATATCAGAGTACAGACAAAGTCCAACTTCCAAACACAATCCGATTTTTGTTAGCTGGATTGTTCGTAGTCATTGTGTATTAAATTTCATCTTGCCATTCGAGGTCTTTAAATGACATTATTTCCCGCAGAGTCTGATCAGAAAGAAAAACAACACAGAAATAGGATTATACAGTGTTATAAAAAGAAAGATAAATACTACTGTATTGCTATACTGCAGTGCTTCTCAAATAGTGGGGCGGGCCACCCTGGGGGGCACGGCACGATGCTGAGGGGGCGTGTGTGACCCTGGGGAACCTGCTTTTTTTCCACCGCACTACAATAAAGTGTAATTACACATCCACTCCAGTAGTTGGCAGTACCGCTGTCATTGCCAATTGTGCGCAGCGAGTTGAACTCTTTTTTATGTTAACAAGGATACGATGTTCTTCTTGCCGGGGGGCGTAACAGAAAATAATCTGTACCGCATTGTGCGTGTGTGAGACTGTTTATTTCCCTATAAGGCAAGAAGACCCGCCCAGGTCTCTTTCTGATTGGCTTAGCCTGAAATGTTAACCTATGTCAACCAATCATCGCTCCTTTTCAACACTTGGGTTCAGTTAGTGTGGACGACTGTCTTTCACTTATGACTGTGAGAGTTACCACACACACACTGACAAGCAGCAGACAGACTCCACTGACACACAGTCCTCAGAAATCGTCCATTTGGATCACAGATAGTAACGAGTAACGAGCCCCTTACACCACAGTAACATTAACGACGTTACTGAATGGAAAAAGTAACGCATTACGTTATTAGTTACCAAGAAAATTAGTTTTGTTGCTTAACGGTGTTACAAGTAACGCCTTAGTCCCAACACTGGTGATAATATAAATATTTTTTTTTAATTTGGACTATTTTGTCGGGCTGCATCAAAAAGCTCAATGGTCCGCATCCAGCCCCTGGGCCTTAGTTTGCCCACGCCTGGTCCAGAACTACCTTTTTGATTATGCTGTGTTGCTGCGTTTACTACTGTTATTTGTGTGAATGGGTTTTTCTCATTGAAGAAAAGGAAGATTAATGAGTTTGCCTTAAGTTCCAGGAGTAAAAAACTGACATGAATGAAGGGAGAGAATGGCTACAGTTGACAGACACTGGACACACTGTCGTCCAAGGCAGAGCAACATTTCACCCAGTGCTCGTTACATGACTGTGTGATCCCCGGCTCTCAGGGACGAGGCAATCTAAAAAAAGAAAATGGGTTTTTGTTCACAAACTATTTCACTCAGAGCCATCAAACAGAGGAAAACAGCCACAAACATTCCCACGGAACAGGATGCACATGATAGATTGACTGGTGTAATTACACTGACAACACTGGCCCCGTCCCCTCCAACCCTGGTGGGATTATCTGTACATTATATGTGAACAGGAGGTCAGTGCTGAAAGATGTGTCTGTGCAACATCTGCTGCTCCCACTTCTGGACAAGATGTGAGAGTTCTATTAAAACAACCCTGGGTTTGGATTTCAGTAAATGACCTGCTGTTGTGTAAAATCTGTATCTTCAACAATGATCTGAGGCCAGAAGATGAATCACAGACATCAGTAAAAATAGGAATATTAGAAAAAGAGGAGTTTTTTTTTTTTTTCTTGGAGTCTTCAGTCTGGACTCCGTGTTTATCACATTCATGCTCTACATCAGGGGTGTCCAATAGGTAGATCAGGATCTACCAGTAGATCTTAGAATAGAATAGAATAGAATAGTCCTTTATTGTCATTGCACCTTGGGGGGTACAACGAAATTGGGGGGGGCTCCCCGAGCCACAAAGCACCATTTGGTACAGACACATAACATTTCAAAATAAAATAAAATAAGAATAAATAAAATAATAATAAATAATAAATAATAAAATAAAATCTTCAAAGGAGTGCTGATAGATCCTTAGCAATAACATAAAAATAATTATAGTAATAAAGACTAGAGATGTAATTATATTTTAAGATGCTAATCACCGGGCTAAAGTGAGAATAATATAGGTATTGAGTCAGACAGTATAACATATATTTTATGTTAATGTATAGAGTAAAACATCCAGTTTATATAGGTAAATATATTTTTATATATTTACTTATAATATAAACTTATATATTTCATATATATTTTATATAGGTAAATATATAAGATATACATATATAATATATATTATTATATGGGTAAATATATATATATATTATAAAATATATATTTTATATATTTATATTTTACATATATTTATATAGGTAAATATATTTTTACCTAGAGTTTTCAATCTAGGTAGATCACTCCAGCCCGGTCATTTGAAGTAACTCACAAGACAAAAAAGTGTGGACACCACTGTTCTTTATGTTCTCCACAGCACATGAACTTGATGTTGCCACCTGCTGTTGAAGCCTGGTACAGCAACACGTCATCCCGATGGCTTTGGACACTGATGTTGCGTTAAATTGTAAAACAAACATGAAGATCAATGGTGCGTGAAGGAAACACTGGTTACTTCAGCGGGAGACCAGAGCCAGGTCAGGGCTTTAGGGGAGAGGAACATTCCAGATGGATTTTTAAATAACCTGAGGTGATTTTAACAACAAATACAGTCAGGTTTATACAACTGCACCTGGTTGAACGTTACAGCTGCGATGCATTTCAACTCACAAACACTATTGTTACTCATTTTTAAAACGAGCTCCAGGTCACATTTTTTTTCCCCAAGTTTTTCTGGACTTACATTAAATTGTCGTAAAACACCACATATTTGGCAATAACTTCTTAAAAGTATATTTTTTTGCATTGCATTTGTTCTTTTAGCAGCAGTATTGATACTTTGGCGGTTGTTTTGCAGACATAGTGCTGTCTTTGGTTAATTTTATATGAAATGTACTGCATGTCTGAACAATGTTTGGTTTAAAAAATGCACAATGTCTGGATAATCAGAGAACATAGTTGATCCTAGGAGGGACAGTGGATACATTGGTAGAAGAATGATCCTAGACATGGAGTTAACAGGTAGGAGAGAAAGAGTAGATTGATGGATGCAGTGAGGGAGGACATAAAGGTAGTTGGAGTTAGAGAAGAAGACACAGAGGACAGGGGAAAATGGAAACATTGATTCATGGTGGCAACCCTTAAAAAACAGACCAGATGTAAGATACATTCTTGATATAGAATAAAATTGTATTTTGCATTTTAAAACGTACTGATACAACGTATCTAATCCAGTGTTTCTCATGATTCAGGTCGATGTTGTGCAATTTTTATATATTTCCATGTATTAAAATTCAAGCAAAATGAGACATTTAGACAGAATAACATTGAATTTTATTAATTGTACACTTTACACTTTCTTGTGACCTAATACGTTAAACACCAACATACACTATGACATAACAGGGGTGACTATGTAACATCACTGATGTGACAGGTCACCATCATTGGTACAGTAATAGCAGTAATGGTATTACTATATGTATATATATATTTTTTTTATAAAATGCAGTTTGTGAAATGTTGAACACACGACATTGTGATGTTGGATAAAAGCCTTTTCCCCAGATGACATACAGGAAATACAGTATATCAGTAACATTAGCTTTATGATGGAATAGAGAAAAAGATGACATTTCATTTCAACTGAGTCAGTGAGTGAACTGGTCAGTGAACTGGTCAGTGAAGCGAGAAGGAGAATGTGGAGGATAGTAAATCTTGACCCGGTGCAGACAGACAAATGTGAACGTTTCTCCTCATCTCATCCTGCTGTGTCGTTGGTTTTTGGTTTAAAACTCTGATATCAGCTGCCCTTTGCTCTGGATGATTCTCATGATGGACTGGACCACCTCTGAAGTGGTGCCCTGACCCCCGAGGTCCGCAGTGTGCAACTGCAACAGAGAGAGAGAGAGAGAAAAAAAAAAACTGAGGTGATGGATGACAGAGATCGGGTTTTCTAATCCAGCTCACGGACAATAACTCCTATCAATTCCACTCTTGTACAACCGGACACTTCAGCACAGGGCACTTCACATCAAGCTGTGTGACAGTGAAACCACACAATGACCCTTTGTGTTCAGGTACAAATGATTCCCCGCAGGACCCAGGCCAGAAGTGACACCAGAGCATCGAAGGTTATACCACACAACAATGACCCGCCAGACCGGAGGCACTGACGCGAGTAAAAGTAAATAATGAAAAACTTACTCGAGTTTCATTCATGGTCGTTAGGACTGCGTTACGGATCAAACTTGCGTAATCGTAAAGCCTGGGGAAGTTGGGAGATAAATAGTTGACATTAGACCTGCAGCCCAGTCAAAACATTCCATCTCATATGAAAGCCGGGGGTTTTCATGCATTCATTATGTTTGGGGAGACGTACTGAAGGTGGTCCAGCATCATGCAGCTGGCCAGCAGCATGGCTGTAGGGTTCGCAATGTTCTTGTCCGCAATACTCTTCCCAGTGTTCCTAGTGGCCTGCAGAGAAAAGTCACAATTTAAAGTAAAGTAAGGATCCATACCCATATCAACAAAAGAACTGACCAATAGAATGGCTAGGATTTGTCAATAATGCAACTATATTTGATTAGGAAATATTTTCTCAGTGAAGACAACAACAATAAACTCAAAATGAAGCAGGAGACGTACTGAAGGTGGTCCAGCATCATGCAGCTGGCCAGCAGCATGGCTGTAGGGTTCGCAATGTTCTTGTCCGCAATACTCTTCCCAGTGTTCCTAGTGGCCTGCAGAGAAAAGTCACAATTTAAAGTAAAGTAAGGATTCATACCCATATCAACAAAAGAACTGACCAATAGAATGGCTTGGATTCCATCATCAATAATGCAACTATATTTGATTAGGAAATATTTTCTCAGTGAAGACAACAACAATAAACTCAAAATGAAGCAGAGTCGTTGACACAAGATTGTAACTTTTTATACCAGTCTGGTAGCGGAAAATTATAGGCTGTGTGCACTTGAGAAATCCTTGGTGTGCCCATGCACAGTTAATTCGGGTAGGAAGATTTTATAGGTAGGAAAATATTTCAGAACACCAGATAAAGGAGTATTTATCTGCCACAACTTAATGACCGGTCCGTGAAAATAGTCCGTGGCGCAAAAAAGGTTGGGGAACACTGTCTTACGGGATATTTGCAAAAGGATTTTAAAGAACTTTTCCGTCCAGGGCAGTGTGTTCACTCACCGTTTCAAAAACAGCGTAAGCTTGACCGTAATTGGCCCCAGGTACCAGACCAGGGCCCCCCACCAGACCTGCACACACGTTGCTTACGACGTTCCCGTACAAGTTGGGCATCACCATCACGTCAAACTGCTGAGGTTTGGACACCAGCTGCGAACAGAGAGCAGAGTTAGTCTATATTTAGATGCACTGACGAATGCTACTAATATTAGACGTCAGGTGGTACCTGCATGGTGGTGTTGTCCACAATCATGCTGTCAAATGTGATCTCTGGGTAACCTGAGGCCACCTCTCGGCAGCACTGCAGGAAGAGGCCGTCACCCAGCTTCCTGTTGGTGTAAAAACGCTGTCACAATTAGAATAATACGACAGCAAATGTTTATATCAAAGTAACATGAATAGAGATTTACATTTGTTTCAATTTTATTAAAAAAAAAGAAAGAGCTAAAGAATGACAGTGACCAGAGCACTGTGTTACATGTGACGGGCAACGACAACAATCAAACAGATAAGATGCAGTTGTGCGTGTGCTGTTTCCTCTCATGTCAGATTTCTGTGATCTTCCTCTAAATTGGATCAGGAAGTACAATAAACATGAGACCTTGAGCTCTGATAATATTTATTATTCTTCAAAGGAACAACTACGTTTAGATTATGTCCAACTTCTTTTCCTTTCTGCTGTCCCCTTTTTCCAAGGGTTGCCACAGTGAGTCAACAATTTCCATCTCCCCCTGTCCTCTGTATCTACTACTCTGACTCCAACTACCTCCATGTCCTCCCTGACTGCATCCATCAATCTCCTCTTTGTCTCCTACCTGGTAGCTCCATCTCTAGGATCATTCTTCTACCAATGTA
>JAFBJS010009190.1:100811-201019 GCA_016785265.1 Paraplagusia blochii | reverse complement strand
TTATAGGGGTTTGTACCAGGGATCCTTACCTGGGGGACATTTTGATATGATCTCATGGGTCATATATATTTACGCAGGGGTTCTAAAACATGTCTTTTAGTGTCTGAAACAAATTTGGACTTGAAGACTGTCATCTGATCTGAAGATGTCTAATGTCTCTTCAAGACATAAGTATTGTTGTTATGACTGACTATTAATAAAGATTGCTGTTTGTGTTTTGTTACCACAGGTGCGAGTGTGGAAACAACTGCTGGTAAATAACAGTGAACACTTCCTACATATTTTTCAATGACATTGTTTGTCATTCATACAATGACTAGTATTGATCTCAGCAGATCCCCGTCCTCGGAAGTACAAATGTGGACTATCTGCCCCCTGTCCTCCAAAACATTTGGCATTCCGGATCGTCTCTGGTGCTGCCAACGTCATTGGCCCTAAAATCTGCCTGGAGGACAAAATGTATGTAAAGCCATCACGTCAACCTTTGTTTTTTTTTTTTTCTTTTCTTTGTGTTGACTTTTCAGTGAGCTCAGTGTTCATTCTTGCTGTTTATTTTTATTTTTATTCAGTCAGTTCCTGAAATGCATCTTCCTTTTGTGTCTTTACACCCCAGGTTGGTGAGCAGTGTGATGAACAATGTTGGCAGGGGCCTCAACATAGCTTTGGTGAACGGTAAGAGAAGCAACACTTTTTGAAAATGCAGTTTACGCTAAGGTTTGGTAATAATTTCCAACCCAAAAAATAAGAAATAAAGAGGAATTCTCTCTGTTTGCAGCTAAAACTATCAAATCTTGATTCCCTTCCAGGTGTCACTGGAGAACTCATGGACTCCAAGAGCTTTGATATGTGGGCAGGAGGTAATGAACACCTACAGATGCATGTGAACTATGTACAGGGAACCAGGATCAGGAAGTAAATATTTAATACTTTTACAAGTCAGTACAACAAGGCTTAAACTGAAATCAATAAGACAAAACATTAATAAAACATACCTAAAAAAAATAATTCTATACTTCTTCTGGCTTTTGCCTTTAAAAAAGACTTAGTAAAACGCTCAATGCCTTCTGTTGTTCCATCTCAGATATTTCAGAGCTGTTGAGGTTCCTCCGTGTTCTCCACGAGGGAACGCTGGTGTTGGTGGCCTCCTGGGATGATGCAGCTACCAAGTAGGATCAACACTCAGTATTCACGCCATCTTTTTTCTTTATTCATGCAGGCTAACCTGTCCGCCGCGTTGCTACAACAACACGCACTAATGCAGCATTTTCAGACACTGGTGCTGCTGATTGTTGAACTTCCTCATTTCTCTGCAGTTGATTTGATGAGTTACAGTTTATTCATTCATTTGTTTCTGTGATTGGAGTTTCCAAAAGTAGTGAAAATATTTTGTTCGTAGTTTCAAACCACATAGCGACACTTATTTTCAGACACTATCTTCAAACATGGTTGAGACACATTGTGGTAGCAGAAGCCCTCTTTCTTTGACAGGATGGACGACGAGGCACGGAGAATTTTTGAGGAGCTGGGGAGCTCGGTGTCCAAGAAGTTGGCCTTCAGAGACAGCTGGGTGTTTGTCGGGGCCAAAGGCATCGAGAATAAGACACCGTTTGAACAGGTAATTAAAAAATACAAAAACACACAAAGCACAAGGATGTCACCGTCAGCCAACTGTGGTTATTAGGTTTACTTAAGGTTGAGTATGCTGAGTAGTATTTTTTAATAGCCAATGGGATGGCTTGGAAACCCATTTATTGACACAAGAGCTGTGGTATTTAAGGCAATCTATATTTACCAGGTGTTCAAACTCATTATATTTTATTGGTCATATTTTCAATTTATATATATACGTATATATATAAGTCTTACTATATGTATATGTTGTTATAATGTGTCAACTATTTGGCATTTTTACGTTTTATATATTTTTTGCATTCACTTGTGAGGGTTCATTGTAAGTCCCTTCCTCCATTGTCCTGTAGAGGGTGCTCAAAAACATTTACTTTGAAGGGTTTAGAACCTGTGTCTCAAATTGGTTAGAATCGAACATGTGCCAAACTTTCATCCATCGATTTTTACCCGCTTATCCATAGCTTGGTCACAGAGGCAGCAGTCTCCACAACTGCCACCCAAATCTCATTGCAACACACAGTACCTTCCTGCAGGTGGTGAGCCATTGGCAGAGACACTGCCTCTGGGTCATAGTGATGGCCATGTACAAAACTTTAATATTGAAATTAATTGTTTTGCTGTAGATTTGAAACCTTTATAAATAAACTCTGTTCATCTCCGATTGCTCTCTTCCCAGCTCATGAAGAACAACAAAAACACCAACAAATATGAAGGCTGGCCCGAGTCCCTGGAGATGGACGGCTGTATTCCCCTAAGGCCGCCTGCAGCCAAAACACTGGAACAGGAAGGCGTTTAACAAGTGAAGGACCTGCTGAGGGACCCTTATCAGGACTTTAGGCCTTGCGGCCATTTCGTTGTCCCTCTCGTGGCACAACTTCAGAGGTTGCCTTGAAACTTGAGACATTTGCTGTATCTGCGAATGCGATTTTTCTGTCCGTTTTTTTCCGTGACCTGTTTGCGACACGCTGTGATTTGAGAGAAGTAGAGGCCAAATATTATCGACCAAAGTGTGAAAGGCCACTGGTGTAGTTTACACAAAACTACAGTAGATTCATAAACATTATTGTAGAACACGTGCTTCCTTTTTTTCCTCTGTGTTACCATAACAACATTTTAGGGTTAGGAAAGTTAAGATTTAGCACCATCTGGGCGGAAATTCAGTACTACACTGAAGAGGTACATTTCAGGGAAGCAATGAAAATAATAACAAAGACGAGATTTGAATTGAATTTTACATTACATTTCTGCTAGTAGAAATGAAATATAAAACAATTTGGGCCTATGTTACACTGTAGATCTAGAACGGCACAAGGTAAATATTTTAGGTACTTAACATGTGAGATTTTATTTTGAAAGAAACCATATTTTATTCTGTTATCATAAGAATATGCTGTGATGTGCACTGTTGTTGCTGTCTTAGGACTTGGCTTTAAGAACCTGGTGATTGTCAGATGTTTACTGTGTCCTCTGATCGTTTTGGCCTTAATCAAATAATTTTTTAAATCATATTTATACGACAAGACTCAGTCTGACACTTGCAGAGATTTGCCAAGCACTGCCAAAGGCGTTTAATAAGTGAAGGGTTTGTTTAAAAATAATTATATATATAGAGAGTGGTTATTTATTCTCTTGGGTGTGTTTTTTTTTTTTTCCTAAACATTGAATGTATAATCCCGGCATTCATCGAGCCAAATATGTTGAACGTTAGTGACATGGAATGAAAAAGTTTATTTATGTTTTTTTAAATTTAAGGTTTCCTATGTCACATTTTCTATTAAGACTTTGATCGTGTGATTGTTTATTGTTAAAACGCTGGTAAATAAAGAATGATATTTGATTATTTTATTGGTTGTTTTTCCTTTTCGATTAGTCTCTGGTAGTCTCAAATTAACTGCCAGGCGTCAAATTCCCACCAGAGGGCGCCAGAGATCCGCTCGGGTTAATAGGTTCATTCGGCTTGAGGTCTTTTCTTTAATAACCCTCCAAGCGTAAATACTGCCCCGGAAAAGGGGTCTTTTGGAGACTATATCCGTATGTGATAGGAATTCAAGGTTAAAATTAAGATGTGTTCCAAAACAAACAATTTTTATGCATCCTTGGTGAAATCAAACAATTACTCCATACAAAATTACTGCATCCTCCTGAATTGTTATATGAGGCGTTCAAATGTTGCTCGGGAACAATGGAATTTGGATCTCTTAGCAAACGTTTGTGACAAATCTACTTAGCCAATCGGTTTGTAAAGTAAGAGCGTTTAAAGTAGGGCTCGCTGCCTCCTCTGGCTTAATGTGACAGCCTTTTAATATAACATGTAGATATCGTACAATTAAATTACATTTAGTGAGGAAAAACAAGATAGGATACAATATGGGTTTGTTTTACGAAAACAGAAACCACTTAGCTGCATTCAGGGATAACATTCAGCAACCACTCTCATTTTCATTGTATAGTGTCGTTCGTTTTTATATTTTTATTGTTTAAACTGGAAAACGAAACCATATATTTATCTATTTTCCAATGGGATATCTAAATAATTTTAAATAGACGTATGTTTTAACGTATCCCTCTAAACAGAGTGAAAGGAATTGTTTTTGATAGCGTGATTGTTTACGAAGACATTACATAAATGTATAAAAGGAAATAGCCGACATTTACGAACTCTTTCAATTTATTACAACACCCACGTCTGGTTTTCGTCGCGTTCACCCAGCAGAAACAAAAAACACAATTTAAAATTAACGTTGTCAATATTATTTATAGAGACTGTTCTTGAGTGAACCGTGAACGCCTCATCACAGAACAAGTTGTCTGTAAATACAAATCCACACTTGGCGGCGCTGCCCCCTTGTGGACGAGGCAGAGAAGTGCCGGCTTTGACCAGAAGAGAGAGAGATGATGATGATGAGCCTTGTAGCAAGTGAACACACAGTGTCAGCAGCAGGCGCAGAGAGACTCAGTCCACACCAGAAGGCACTGAAGGCCACCGCGGTGCTGCGCTGTAAATTATGTACAGAAGTTACGGACAGTGTTCGGCTTTAGTGGCCGCTTAACCGCGACGCGGCGAAGGGTTGAGAAGGGAACCCGGCGAACCCCGCGGCGGCCGGAGCATCGACAGGAGTGGGGGACACGTTCAGGAACAAGCTCCGCGGTTTTTCTCTGTCACGCAGACCGAGGCTCGACGGCTCCACTGGCGTTTTCGTAACCGCGGAAAGCACCTGAAAATGTGAAGGGGGGAAATTACAAAGAAAGGAACGAAGTCGCCATTGTTTTTGTGTATATACTGTATATATGGGTTCGTTTTGGTGAGAGGGTGTGTTACAATTTTGTAGACACAAAGCCCAGTGTAAATACCTCGTCTTTAGGTTTTGTAAATAGAATAAATGGAGGTGGAGATGATGTTGAGTGGAGTTTATCTGCTGTCTGCTTCACTGGAGTCGACCATGGTTCACTGAGGTGAGTGATGTTTCTGTTATTTAATGTTATTTAATGAAATACTGAACAGTCTTGTCCTCTCGTTGACTCAGACTGCCTGAAAATAATAACAAAAATATATAATAATTGTCACTTTTATTATTTTTCGTGTAAGTAATGGTTGTTAGTTATATTAATGTACATTATTATCACAGACTGGTCACTGCAGCCTGGTTTATTGTATAACAATCGTCTCCTACAGCAGCTTATTAGTGTAAGTAAACATTGTAGTGTCCATCTCTCTCTGTCTCTCTGCCTCTCAGCGTCTCTCTCTCAGACAACAGCAGCATCATTGAAGGGACACTCTGTCTCTGTCCATGTTCTGAGTCCATTAAGATCAGCAGAGCTTTGTCAGTCACCGTGTTCGTGTCCTGTAATACATGTATGCTCTGATTGTACCGTGTCACCGGCATGGCGCTGATAACAGTCAGCTGAGACACAACTCAGCCAATGGTTGTGCATATTAGGCTGCCTGCAGATGGCGCTCAATAGGTGGAGCAGGTGGATTTTTTTTTTAATTTCCTGCTAAGTTTGGGGTTTGATGGTTGTGCTGTGACTCATCCTTGTCTGTACCTAGACGCTGAGGAACTCTCCATCTAGTTGTACCATAGATGTATATAGACTGAAGACAGTAAGGGACGTTGGACGTTCAATAATCAGCAAACCTTTTGACTTGGGGGACACATTGGGTCCTTAAAAATCAACATAGGGGCTGCGTTACGAGTAGGTACATGGCACGTTTGTGTGGACGAAGACAAATGGCATGACAAAAAGGGACAAGCTGAAAGAAGAAGTGTAGCAACTATTGATGGAGCTACCAGGTAGGAGACAAAGAGGAGATTTATGGATGCAGTAAGAGAGGACGTGGAGGTAGTTGAAGTCAGAGTTGAAGATACAGAGGACAGGGGGAGATGTCCCTGCTAAAAAAAGGGACATGCCAAAAGAAGAAGAAGAAGAAGTATGGCAACTTTTGGATAAAATAAAGCTATTGTGGGGAACAGACAACACACCCTTTGCTCAAGCCTGTTCTAGATTATATTCCTCATCTTCATTGTCTTGTCCCCTCATCTTGTCCCTTAATTAAGGGTTGCCACAGCGAATCATCTCACCCTGTCCTCTGTATCTTCTACTCTGACTCCAACTACCTTCATGTCCTCCCTCACTGCATCCATCAATCTGCTCTTTGTCTCCTACCTGGTAGCTCCATATCTGGGATCATTCTTCTACCAATGTATCCACTGTCCCTCCTCTGAACATGTCCTAACCATCTCAATCTGTCTTCTCTGAAGAACAAACTGAGGATCACCTCTGTTGTCTGTATTTGAGACTGTCTTTCTGATTATGTCAGCTAGTATTCATCAAATTTTCACAAAGCTGCAGATGTAATTAAAGTTGTGCCAACTAGATTTTTGTTAATTAAGCGTTGAGCTTTTTTTGGTGTCTTTTCAGGCAGGTAACAAAAGAAATACTTTAGAAATAACCAGCAATGTCTGATATTATCTTTGACAATATTGTCCAAGGACTTAATTTCTGATAGAAGCAGCCATTGGCCCCTTTGCTGAGGTAAACAATCTTCCTGATATTGCGTAGATACGCTAAGATCTGGTCAATAACCGCTTATAATTAAAGAAATAACCGTTGGCTGAAGACTTTGGGTAAAAATCGAATCACTTTGATTCATATTCATTTTAGTTCCTGTTATTGCAACAACAGAGCAACAAACTGTCTTCAGGTGGTGAAGAGACAGAGGTTTGTGGTTTGCCAGCAACATCTATATGACATTTTTCTTTCAGTATTGTCTGTGTTTTCTGAGCTGAGGTTGAACTTATCTGCTCTCTCTTTGAAGACACAGCAGTCCCAGTGTCAGACCGTCTGTCCTATTTGAATTAAGCAGCACGACACAAACAAATTCACAGTCTGTCAGCCTGGTTGGGAGGAGCTGTGGGCGTTCTCTTAAATAACATGGTTAGTCAACACCTGAACGCATCAGGATCTGTCCTGACAGGACGGATGGGTCTCACCTGGAGGAGAGGACTCATGTGGAAGGTGATGGTTCAGCTGGATGGAAACACAGCTAACATAGATAACCGCCCCCGCCCCTTCTCTCTCTCCCTGTCTCTGGGTCTCTCTCTCTCTCTGTCAGCACACAGCACAGTACTCTGTGTGTACTACCTACAGTCTGCTCTCCCATGCTTGACCTGGATTGGACAAAAGTCCTTGTTGTGCTTCCTGCCTTGAGTTTCCCTAATGGGAAGAGAGAGAGAGAGAAACCTTTGTGCGTTTCATTTCATATCAGTGCTGCTCTTGGATATTTAAAAGCTGTAAAGACTCGTCATTAACCAGAACTTTGTTTAGTAGAAGTTGCAGTTTTGGAGTTTTATCATTTCTACTCTATTGATGTAAACCAGGGGTCTCAAATTTGTGGTTCGTGGGCCATTTGCGGCCCGTGGAATGATATTTTGCGGCCCCCACCTGGATAAGAAGATTGAATTTATAATAATATTTTATAGATTTGTTCTCCACATTTGATGTTAAATCCTATAGTTCTCAAATCTCATCCTGATCCACAGTCTCCTACTGGTTGAGTCTTGTATTACACAGAATCTAAGGTAAACGTATTTTTAATAATTTTTTTTCTTGTTTATTGAACACTGAAAGCTGACGCGGCCCTTCAGTGAAGTGACGTGGGTAATGTAAAACCAATGGATTGTATGAAGTTTGGGTCCATTTCTTGAAAATTCTGTTTTGTCTGTAGTCTTGTTAGGTCTCTTATAGAACCAGGTTTGTTTTCTTCACAGAAATAGATTAATATCTGTTTGTTGATGTTGGCAGTCTTCCCCAACCTTCATTGCGCCACACTGGTTAAATGTCTCGTACTATTTTTATGGACTGGTCGTTAATTTGTGGCAGATAAATATGCTTATGAAAAGTACATTTCCGGTGTTCTGAAATATTTTCCTACCTATAAAATCTTCCTACCCAAATTAACTGTGCATGGGCACAACAAGTGCACCCAGCCTATAACTTTCTCCTACCAGAACGATATACAAGGTTAGAATCTTGTATCAATAACTCATTTTGAGTTTATTGTTGTTGTCTTCACTGAGAAAATTGATGATGGAATCCTAGCCATTCTATTGGTCAGTTCTTTTGTTGATATGGGTATGGATCAAGTGGAAGTAATAGACAGATGAGGCCAAAAGGAAACATTATTTCTCTGCGGCCCGACACCAATTCACCCACGGACTGGTACTGGTCCCCGGTCCAGTTGTTGGGCACCACTGCCTTATATAACATGTCATGACCAAGAGCAGAACCCATATTTTTGAGGGCTAGACCTTCGGTGTTGACATAATCCAATATTTGTCTGACAATATTATTAAATGTTTGTTGTTTTTATTAGTGTATTTTATTTTAACCCTGTGGCTACAATAGTGAGATCCACACCAGGTGGAATCCATCCAGGCCTAAATGAATGGTTTGATGGCCGATAATTGGCCCGTGGCCCTGCAGTTGATTATCACTGCTCTAAACTGAGACCATCTAAGTTTAGCTGCCTTTACTAGCCATGGCATAAATCACAAAGTATTACTATACAACGTCCTTGTCACCCAGGTGTAGTCCAGGGACCAGAGATTGATTACAGAAGGTAGTGTGTGTTCATGTCCCTGAACAAACATGTTTGTTTCCTCTCCTATCACTCTGTTCCTGACGCTGTTCTCAGCAGCTGAGCTGCAGGGATGTACTGAGTGAGTCCTGTGATCTACAGATTAGTTGCTTTTTGACAGCGGGCCCATTTGAATTTGGTCCAGCACTTCTCAGAACTCGTGGTACCTCTTCCCCGACTCCACCCCATCACTCAGCCTCCATCTCCTCTGCAAATCTCAGTGGATTTGACTTGGAAAAGGACTGAAAGGATTGGAGTCTTGCATTAATCATCTGCAGGGAGGTTGCTGATACAGAAAGGTGTGGACTTTACTTTCCACTTCTCGTCTGTAAACATTGTAGTCCTGACAGTTTATCTTCAGAATTGGACCTGAGAAGAAATGAAAAGTGGGACGGCATTGGAAACCTAGTGGTTAAGGAAGCGGTCTTGGATCCACAAGGCTTCAGGTTCATATCCACCAATTGAGGTGATCTGACCTCAGCACCCTTTCCAAGTTACATAACTTTAACCCTTTAGGTGACAGTCGTGGAGATTGCTGCCCCCCTAACCCTACCCCCACACCCACCCATGACCTGCAAACGGATAAGCTAACAACATTGAGTGATTGACAGAGATGAAGATCAGGGAGAAGCAAAGCTAAGGTCAAGGTTCTGTTTTAGAGAACACATTAGAACAGGTGAGACAGGGTGGTGGAGCTAATGGTTGATTCGTATGGAACCAGAATAGTCTCAAAAAGGAACACACGGTGAGAAGAACACACACTTAACCACGGCGTCTGGAAGTGAGCGTTCCAGTCTAAGTACGTTAGCATGTTATAGCATAATACTTAAACTGGAACGCTTGCCATATTGCCGCTTCCAGACACCATTTTTGTACGACATGAACTTGGTTCTCGGGCGGAATTTAGTGACGCACACTGCCATGTGATTGGCTGCAAACGAGTGAGACTTCTGATTGGCTGGTGACGAGACTGACGTAGCAAAATTACGCATGCGAATCTGGTCCGCGTAAGACGAGTATCAAAAATAAAAATTTGCATGAGCATAGTTTAACAAATTAAAAGCACGATTTGCATGCACGTACTGCAAATCACAAACGTATTTTGATGTGTGAATCGTTGTTTGTGTTCGCTCGCGCATCCGTGCTTACGCGTGTGTTCTTTTTGAGACTATTCTGGCTCCGAAGGTCGAAAGGTCAGAGGAATAAAGGAGGCAGCAGTCACTTAAATATGACCTTAAGTAAGTCAAAAAGATATGAGACAACCTGTTTAGCTTTGTTTCTGCGGAATTGATCAATCCTCAAAATTGAACCATCTGAAACCATCTCTGCATCTCTGTTTTTCTTTTCGATCTAGCTGAATGTGACTTTCAACCTTGAAAAAGAGCAAAAGGAGCTTTTTTGGTCTTTACATCACCCGGCGCCGTCCATCCGTCTTTGTTTTGCTAATCTGATACATAGCAACAGTCTCAGAGGCTGCCACTCAGATCACACTGCACTGAACCAACCTTCCTGCAGGTGGTGAGACCACTGGGACAGACACTGCACTGAACCAACCTTCCTGCAGGTGGTGAGACCACTGGAAGGTGCCTCCACAATAACCGAGATTTAACCTTGCCCTCAACCCTGGAGTTCCACACAAATGACAGAGACATTCACTCTGAACGAAACTCAACCTGGCGCCAAAGACATTCCCAGCAAAACAATAAAGTGTTTGGACTGTAAGAGGTGCTTGAACTTTTTGGTTTACCCTCCTGACATCAGGTTACAACCAAGATATGGAGAGAAGCTTCCTTGAACACAGCATGGATCTTGTAGGACACGGGTGTCCACACTTGTTGTCTTGTGAGCTATTTTGAAATGACCAGGCTGCAGGAGTGATCTACCTAGATTGGAAAACTCTAAATATATTTACCTATATAAACTAGATACCTTATTCCCCATGTTAACATATAAAATATGTTATACTGTCTGCACCTTGAAATACAACTTTATTTCTAGTTTTAATTGCTATTATTGTTTTATGTTATTTGTCAGGATCTACAGACACTCGTTTGGAGATCTACTGGTAGATCCCGATCTACCTATTGGGCACCCCTAACTTAATTTGCTTGTGGGGGCAGGGCAGCTGGCACCACCCAAATCATATTGCTCCATATTGCAAGCCTTCCTGTGGGTGGTGAGCTCACAAGAAGTTAGGACACTGTTTCCCAAACATTTTTGTCTGTCACATATGTCAGAAACATTTGTTGATTAGATCAGATTATTATTTTCTCTCATTTATGTTTGAGGTGAAGCATGAACAGAACCTGAGATACTTCCCACATGTTGTGAAACCAGAAGTTGCTGTGTTTGTGCCTGAAGTCTACGCTTTGTCTTCTTAGGAACCTGCCAACACAGCCTGTCAACATTTCTGGATTTTTTAAGGCAGTCAAGTTTCCAACCATCAGGCTCTGGCACAATGCATTTCTTTTAAAAACACAGTTTTGATATAAAGTATATGTTTTAAAAATGTGATCCAATCATCTGAAACAAGACAAAAAAGATTTAGTTAAATTTGAGTATTGCACATTTCTTTAAATCAGTGTCCCCAACCACCGGGCCGGGGACCACTACCGGTCTGTGGGTGAATTGCTGCCGGGCCGCAGAGAAATATATTTTATTGGACTGAGCTGTCCATTACTCACACTTTGTCCATACCCATATTCTTAACTATAGAATGACTAGGATTCCATCATCAATAACGTAACTATGTTTGATAAGGGAATATCTTCGCAGTAACAACAACAATAAACTTAAAATGACGCAGATACATTTAGATGATTTGCTATTGATACAAGATTCTAACCTTGTATGCTGGTATGGTAGCAGAAAACTATAGGCTGTGTGCACTTCAGAAGTACTTGTTGGGTTCATGCACAGTTAATTGGGGTAGGAAGATTTTATAGGTCTGAAAATATTTCAGAATACTGGACATTTTATTTCAATTATGGGTATTTATCCGACACAACATCAGAGACCGTTTCGTGAAAAAAGTACCAGATATTTTACTGGTTTAATGCTTTAAATAATTGTTAATTTGTAAAAAAAAAAAAATAATAACTTATATTTTTACATTTTAGCTGTATTTTCAAATATATTTTTATTTTCTACCAAAATTACTTTTAACTTCATAGTTTTTTATAGTTTCTTTGAAATTCCTTATTTTTGAGCATTTGTCACCATTAACATAGCAACACAAACTGTTGCCGTGCCTAATGTAATGAATTTATGTTTTCATCCCTTTACGAGCACTAAAAGCATTCCTGCTCCTTGTCTTCCTCTCTTCCTCCGCCCCTCCTCTCCTCCCTTTCGCCCATACCTCCCTCCACTCCTCTCACAACTGTAGCTGCTTTTGTTCGGCTGGAAATTTAGCTATAGTCACTGCTTTCATTGCACAAACACTGGCACATATTTTATCAGACGAAATCCCACCCAGTCCTCCTTTTGTCCATGCCACCCCTCCTCTTTATCTGGCTCTCTTGTTCTCTTTTACACTCACACATTTTCCTCCCCCCTCCCTGTCTTTCTCTCACTGTTTTTAAACCATCCTGCCTCTGCCACCCCCTCCTGTGCCCCTCACCACTTTTTATTCACTCGTTTAATCTGCTCGTCCTCTCGCAGCAGACTCCTCTATCTGCCAGCCTTAATTTTCCCAACGATGTTTGCTTCCTTTGGACTGAAGTTGGACTGATGAAGGAAGGTATGAGGAGTGCAACATGGTTTTTTTTTTTTTCAGACTCAGATTCATGTCAAACTAGAAAAACAGATGATGAGAATAGAATAGAGAAAAAAAACATCTTCAGCTGCAGGGAGAGGCGCAGGTGTCAGAGTGATTTTTGCTGCACACTTGAGAGTGCAGGTGGAGCAGCCTCACCAAGGACCAGAGGTTGGGCCGGTTGCATATGTTCATTTCTAACGAACTACAGTCTTATGTCCTTAAAAAGGACACATCAATGGGACTCTGACATGTTGACAGAGCACGAGACACTTGTCTGCTAAAGTGAGACGTTGAGGTTTCACCACCGTTGTTGTGGGTTGTTGAAGCCGTTGTCCACACAGCTTGGTGCGTTTGGTATCACACCATCTGTGTGTTTAAAGGGAGACTGGGCGGGTGTGGGAGACCGTGATGAGGTTGAACATGTTTGATGTGTTGTGATAACTCTGTCCGGTATGTGGTTTTCCTGGGAACTCCTTGCCCTAGGGAATACTGGTGAATAAGCCCCACCAGAGTTCCCCAGGGCAAGAGAAGCTTCCCGTTGTTTTGGTTTTCACATCCTGTTAGACTTTACCTTTCTGCCCCTGTGTTCACTACGGCAAACGCGTCTTCTTGTTCATCGTTTCAATCACTGTTTCGCTGATTTAATCACTGTTTAACAATTCTAATTGTTCAAATGTCACAAAAAAAGTTGTCATTTATGGTCAATAATTGTTAATGATTGGGCTCAGATTGATATCTATTGACTTGGGTTGCAAAGTATTGTGATTATTACTTAATTATTGGTTTTCCAGAAAAATAGCCATTTAAAAGACATTTAACCCCAACGGGTTAAATGTCTTGTACTATTTGTTGTTGTGACGGATAAATACCCCTTAATAAAATTACATTTCTGGTGTTCTGAAATATTTTCTTACCTATAAAATCTTCCTACCAAATTAACTGTGCACAACCAGGATTTCTCCAGTGCACACAGCCTATAATTTTCTGCTACCAGAGCGGTATAAAAATTTTTTATCTTGTATCAAGGACGTCATTTTGAGTTTATTGTTGTTGTCTTCACTGAGAAAATATTTCCTAATCAAATATAGTTGCATTATTGATGATGGAATCCTAGCCATTCTATTGTTCAGTTCAAGAATCAAGTGTAAGTAATAGCAGGATGGGGTCAAAAGGAAACATTATTTCTCTGCGGCCCAGTACCAATTCACCCAAGCACCGGTACCAGTCCCGGCCCAGTGGTTGGGGACCACTGCTCTAGCATACCTAATCACCATTTAGGTGTGGGGAAAAAAAGGGCTGTAAAGTGATTACAATTTTTATCAGATTAATCACAGGTTAGCTATGAGGGAATCTCACTTAATCCTCAGTGTAATCCATAATAATAGCCCATCTAATCAAAATTACTACAACAATGGATTGAATTTTAGACAAGAAGATTGTGGAAATCTAAGTCCACACTCTAGAACGTGTCAAGGGATTCTTTCTAAAGGTCAGTGAAATTAAATAATCATAAATCAGTGTATAGCCCGATGTAGACTAAAGGCTTATACACAATTCATCAATTCACCAACATCTATCTATTATATTCACTATCCCTCCAGAACACGTCTAAACCACATCAACCCCACCTCTCCGACTTTATCTCCAAACTGCTCCACCCTCAGGGTCCCACAGATGGTTTCCTTTCTAATCAGGTTGCAGCTTGTCTACCTCGCCTTTACTTTCAAATCTGCTGCTCATCTCCTTTGTCAAAAATCATCCCTGACACTTGTCACCATCCATCTGCACATGTCTCCACCCTTTCCTTCACGTCTTTTGTCTGCTGTCCTTCGGTTGATTCCAGGTCATCCACCTTTACTACCTCTGATCCTCACAGATTCATTGTTCCACTTTCACGTTCTTAGCGCGTACAGTCTGTCCTGCATCTACTGACCTCTGGACACATTAAGATCATAAATGATCTATACTCAAATTGGACTTCATGCTCATTCAGCTGTGGTTTTCACATTTAACCTTTCACCATCAGAAATATTTCCTCATTCCCTGAGTCATGTCACAGAACTGTTGACTGTTGATGCTGACAGACTTTGACATCTACGCTATCTTGACATAAGAGAACCACACCTGCTAATTGTTTTTGTCACGCCCTTTTAAGAGAATGAATTATTTTATAGATAGCTGTGAATAAAACAACTATGTTGTTTTATCACATTCTCTGCCCAGGTGTGCAGCGCGTCATGGGAATCCTGGTTCTTAAGCCCAGGAAGTGTCTAGACTACAGCAGTGTCTCGGGAATGCTGCTGAACTTGAAACTTTTTCTTGTTCCTTAGAAGCCTCCGAGCAGTTGGTGTTCGTCAAATCCATTGTGTTTTTGCTTTGATTGACAGTTATTGGCATCGCACGTCAGATTTTGTTGCTTTGAGGCCTGACATGAGTGTAAATGACAGTGAAGCGGCAAAAGAGAGAAAAGCCGCCGCGAGACAGCAGGTCAGTCCCCGCAGGGCGCTCATTTATCCTCCAGTTTGCTCATTAAAAGTGAAGTAAGCGTCCAGAACAGGGTCGAGTCTGTTTGGCACTGAGGTGCACAGTGCATGGAGCCAAGACCGACTGTAGAAGAGGATATCTTCACAGGGAGGATCTCTGTAACCCTACACTGTGTTGCCCAATTGCAGAGGCCCCTAATACTCCTCACCACGTGCTAACTAGTAAAGTAATATGCGTGGTAAAGTAATACGCAAAGTGATTCCAGGCCATGACCCAAAGATGGAGACTGTAAACTCCTAAAGAAAATATCAGCTGCCATTACCAGTTGATCAGGAAATTTCTAATGTTTGTCATTGTCGAAACACAATGGAGACGTTGTAAAACTTCAGCTCAATGTTCTGCCTCACTTTCACTGATGTCTGCTGGTAACCATGTCAGCGAGTGCATCTCTCTTGTGGTTGTGCTGACATGTTTTTTTGTTTAAGTCATTAAGTTTTAATTCCTCGGAAACGCAATTAAACCAATTATAGATAATTAACCACAAAACAAAGCTTGATCGTGATGAGAGCTTGATCTTGCTACGTGTTTAGGCTCCGTTTTGTGGTCGCTAACTTTCAGTTAGCTACTCTTCGGCCAGTCTTGAAATTATATCCTACCCATAGATTCGACCTACCCGAGTTAACTGCGCTTGCATAGAATGGACTGCACTCACTCCAATAGTTTTCTGCTACTCACAGACTTGCTATAGTATTGCGCTACCATGCACATATTTATAGGTTTTTAAAGTATATAGTATTGTCCTACCACCATGAACACAGACAGAAAGAGGTACAGTATGTGTGCTAGTTCTACAAGATAGGGAATTCCAGCTATGACTATAGATTTCCACTACAGGTAGGAAAAAACTATACGTATGACACAACACCAGCTTACCAGCTTCTATCATAGTATTCTATGGCTTATTAGCTATACCTAGCCTTAAGTTCTAATTATTTTGTCCAAGTATTAGGATCAAATGCGGCTGTTTTTGTGTTTATATGTACTGTACATTATAGTAAGCATTTATATAAATATGCAGCCTAGCTGGAAGATAGCTGGTTTGGTTTTGGTTTCTTGACCTTTTATTTGATAAATGGCTTTTCAGATACTTGTGTGTCTCCCAGAAGTAGAAAAACATACAGACTGAAGTTAACTCTTGTCTCCGTAAGTTTCCCAGTGATTAATTTATGGTGTACCCTGCCCTTCAGTGTCACCTGCTGGGATTACATAGTCACAACCACAACCTTATACCTTAATCCAGGGATGGCAAACTCAATTTCACAACTATTAATAACTGACATGACGTCATGGGCCAGACTGAATATTTATTGAAAAATAAACTGTAAATTTTTCTCCTTATCCAGATATTAAATACAGGGGCAGCGCATAGATTTTCCAGATCCTTTTTTTACAGACCAACAACAAAAAAAAAACAATTATCTGTGCTATATAAGACCATGAATCACTGATACTATCAGTATATAAGGCCTATATGCTGGTGGGCCAACTCTAGTACATATTTGATATGATCTAGCGGGCCAAATATAATTACACTGTGGGCCAGATTTGGCCCCCAGGCCTGAGTTTGACACCTGTGCCTTAATGAATGTATGTGGTTGTCCTGTCTTTCTGGCAGGTTGTGGCCAAAACACATACCATGTCATGTAGAGGCGTATTGTCACAGAAGACAAACTGTTCATTTCGCTCACTTTAATTTCAGATTTTCTTTTTTTGTGAAAACTTAGCTCTTTGTTGCTGATCATTTCAGTCTGTTCTGTTCCCTGGTTAAATCCTTTGTAAATACCAGCTGGGTATTTAGCTGACTGCAGAGGAAATTGCAGATTAGTTGTGAGTAGGGTGAAGCTTAAAGTGAAGGCATCACATAAATTCCTTTTAGTGTATACAAACACACACACACACACACACGGAGCTAAAAAGTGAATGAGTAATGGTGCTGCCAGGTCAGAGGAGTCCTGCTGTCTTCTGTTTCACCTGGTGCTGGCAGACGATAGTCTCTTATCGCTCTGCTGAATGGTTGACTGGGCAACAGCACTGACTAACACTCAGGCGGCTGATACCTGTGCTGATCATCATTGTAATCATAGTGAACGTTTTTGTGGAGCTTGTTGTGGCAGATGTGTGATAGTCACTCCAGCACAGCTTGATGGTCCCTCTGCGCATGAATTATTCAGACTCAACTGTCCCATAGTTCCTCATCCATTTTTAATGTTGGGGATTGCACACTTACTGCAGCTTTCCGTTGACTAATGGAGATGATGAGGACAATTTGAACCACCAGACGCTGATGAAGGTGCACTTGATGATGGCTGAAGGCGTGGGTTAGCATTGACCAGGCTATGACTGATGGTCTCCAAAGACCATTTGGTTTAAACACCAGATTATGTCAACCTAAAAAGGTTCAGGCTTTTTTGTTCTCCTTAAATTAAGTGGTGGCGGGCCATGCATTTCAACCTTTGGCCTTTAGTGACGTCATAGTTTTGTGACGTCAAATTAATACGCCTCAAAATAACATCAGTGACACCAGGACTTGAGAATCAACCCATACACAGTATATCACCCTAAATATAGACTCATCAAACCACACTTAACTTCCAGAGCATTTAAATCAGTTCTTCTTAGTATTTTTTTTATTTGTGGCGTAGCAACATTTACAAATGTTCTATGAACCAGCACATTTGGCCACATGTAGTCAAAGTGCAAAAGCGTACGACGTTATGTTTGACAAAGGAGATTATTAATTTATATATGGTTTATATGGAGATTAGATGAGTGCAGTCTCAAACATGTAAACTGTAAAATAACTGAAAACAATGACAACCTATTAAAAATACAAATAAAATGTTTGCCCTCACCAACCAACCAGACTCCCGGGAGAGCTTATCCAATCACGGGACACGTACGTGTTGCCTTTTACGTAGGGCCAGCTAGAAGGCTCTGTGGTCGCCATCTTGCGAGATGATTGGTCTCAAAAAACAGTTTTTATATTAATAAAAATAAATTATATACAATTTCATTTAAAATACTTATTAATAAATGTGTGTTTCTGAGGATGTTTCGTGCAGCAGTAAAGGCTTTGCTGGCCCTGAGGGCCCACCACTAATTTAAGTAAACATTTGCGTGCCAAATAAAAGTCACGGGCGATCTACACAGTTATTGATTTTTTTTTTTTTTTTGTTTAATAATGGCTGTTTAGTGTCACATTTTCTCTAAGCATGCAATTACAGCAAACACTTTCTGAAGTGCTGCCCTCAAATATGTGCGTTTTACTGGAAAATATTTGCATCAGTAATGAAGCCTTGTGCAACTGCCATGCATTAGGTTTTCTCTAATGTTTGCTCAACTGAGATCCTGCGAGATGTGACCACCAATGCATTAGCGAGAGATTTCTAGGCAGAAACAAATTACTTTCAGGAATAGAAACGTAAACATGTTAAATAAGAGGAAGATACTGTAAGGAAACATGTCAGGTCTGTTATGGTTACACTATGCTGCACAGCTAAGGTGTTAAGTTTGTTACACAGCTAGTATTGACTCTGCAGTCACTGACACATGTGTCAATTTTAAGCTTTTATAAAAACAGACTGATGTCATTGTTGTTTTACCATGAAGAAAGCAAGGTTACATTTTCTTGTGTTTTGTGTCTTACAGAGTTTACAATGAAGACCATTTCACTGCAACAACCTGAAACGCCTTGTTATTAAAGGCAGTCATTGGAAGACCTAGGAGGAGGGAGGGGCTTCTTTGAGTGGCGTATTTTCAATATCTGGAGGAAGCGAAGAAAAGGTAGAAAATGCTGTAGAGGAAGCAGGAAGATGAAACTTCCACCTACTGCTCTTGTTTAACCTGTTGTCAAAAAAAAAGGGAACAAAGATAAAAACAAGGCAAAAGATCAGCGTCACCGGTTTGATCAAGGAAAGGCTACGATCGATTGCTGCAGTTGAAGTACAGCCTGTCAGACTGTAAGGAGTAAATTGGTGATCACAGAAAGAGAGAGACGGGGACTGACAGAGGAGCAAAGGTTTGGAGGAGGAGGAAGAGGAGGAGAAGGTCCGGAAGGGTTGGTCAAGGCCTTTTCCAATGGCTACTGACCCAGGGGAGACCACAGGCACAGATGACTCCGCAGAGAAACCTGATGGGCACAGGGACGGGGGCGCAGCATGGAAGGACAATGATAACCAGCATTTGGAAAGGACAAAAAGGACACCCTCGGATTTTTCCTCCTCACAGCCACAAAAGCAGAGAGCACCAGGTGGGGGGCAGGAAGGAGGATCACAGAGAGAAAGAATGGAGACCACAGTGGAACCCATTTCATTTACCTCGCCCTCATTACCTGTAGACACAGGTCAGAAAAGACTCCGAGGAGAGAAGCGCTTCTTCAGAAAAAGCGTTGAGATTTGTGAGGAGGAGGACGAGGTGCCCACCGACGGACCGCACAGTGCTCCACACCTGGACTTGCATTCCACAGACTCAGTCTTCACCAGCAGAGCTCCACCACAGGGGGTTGCATCGTCCTGTGCCGCCCCGGGCCACGACCCCTCGTGCATAAACACCACCCAGGAACATGGCAGGGATGCTCCTTCCTCTGCACCCATCCAGAGGGTGAAGGATCGAGACCGCGAGCAGGAGGAGGAGGCGGAGATGAAGGCGGTGGCCACCTCTCCTGGAGGAAGATTTCTCAAGTTTGACATCGAACTGGGCAGAGGAGCATTCAAAACTGTGTACAAAGGACTGGACACGGAGACGTGGGTGGAAGTGGCCTGGTGTGAACTTCAGGTAAGAACAACCTTTTTTTATTGATGTCAGTAGACAGTACATGGAGATGGTTCATCTTCTAGGAAGTCATCTGGGTGACAAACCCTTAAAGTTGTTGAAAGACTGAAAAACATATCTGATCATCTTCATCTGCTTATCCTTTCCTGGCCACAGGGGCAGCAGTCTCCACCACTGCCACCCAAATCACACTCAACCATATTGTGGGCCTTATTATTGTGGTTGGTTTTCCCACCAACCACAACAATAATTTACTACATTATGTAGTAAATGTACTTTATTACATTACTCCGCTTAAGTCAGAGTAATGTTGTAAAGTAATAAATAAAATACCAAGAGAGTTTTCTAGTAAAAACTCAATGGTGTTTCGATGCAAGCTATGCAATTTCGACGCAAACATTCTCTGTCACATGGCCGGTAACACATTTTTGACCTTTTGTATTTCTAAGTGTTGCAAAAAATGTACGAAAATCAGCAGCAAAATGACTTTGTGGGCCAAGTTCGGCCCGCAGGCCTTGAGTTTCACAGATGTGCTCGAGCATTAAACGCTGGTGTTCTGTCACATGAATCCCATGAGTCTGGGAAAATTTGCCTTCAGCTCTGTTGGTTTTCTCTGTGAGCTGGTGGTGCAGTGGATACAGAGGTGAGGAGAAATGCTTTTCTTGTCGGTGACTGACAGCACAAAGGTGGAAATGGAAGCTTTGCTTTTAGTACCACTGATAAAAAAAGGCAGAAAACTGTCAGAGTTGCTGTCAGTGCTTTTGTTGTGGTAGAGCGTGGGCCCCGCTCGCCAACTGGCCGGGGGCCATTACTGTCACTGCTACTTTGGCTCTGAATGTTTACATTTAAATAGTACAAATAAAACTCTGTGCAAATATTTTTTTATCGTATTAGCTAGAGCCGCGGTCTCAAACTCAAATATGTTGAGGGCCACTGCCCTCACTGTCATATCGCCAAAAGGCCGCATTAGCAATGAATATTCAATACAGAAGAAAAAAAACAGTGAAAATAAAATAAAAAATCAGTTTCCCACTGTAATACAACACACAGACCAGTCTTGTAATCCTCACATTCATCCACAGCAGTGTCTACCACTGAGTGCGTCCAACAAAACCATTTTTTTAGCATTGACTTGCAGGAGAATCCTTCTATAAAATCTTGTGGGCCCTGCTAACATTCAACTTTCACATGAAGGTGGGGGCCACAAAATATCACTCCACGGGCCACAAATGGCCCACGGTCTGCAAGTTGGAGACCCCTGAGCTAGAGTGTGTGTCTGTCCTCCCGTTATTGACACCCAGTGATAATCAACTACACTCTACAGATTGGATTTTTAGGTATCCTGACCAACCGAGAATTTTAAAAAGTTAACATTTTCCACAATATTTTAGTGTAAGCAGAATTAGTTTGTCTTAATTCCTTGTCTCAACGTGTTGCAAACTCAAACTTATGCATCAAGCACTTTTTAGAATCCGTTTCACACACGGTAGAAGACTTTTGGGTTCCTTTGCATCAGAAGCATTAAGTCAAATCATGGAGGCAGCCATGATGGCAGACTGTTGTCATCCATCAACTACTTCAGCACCATCACGTTGACACTGATCGCATACTAAAAAATTGTTGCGCCCAGAAAGTATAGATCTGCAAAAATGTTTCACCAGGACAGGGCAGGATTTTTTTAGATAAACTGAAATGATTACTGTCTTTAAATATTTAATAATTTCACATTTTAGAAATTCTGCCTTGACTAAAGACAGTCACACACAGCTGACATATCTGTAAGGGTCCGCCACAGCAACAAACCCTTTGTGATGCACTGATGCTTCAGTGGGAGGAAAGAAGCGAGCCATGACAAATGTTTTACACCACAGCTCTCATGTATTCGTTATGCTCTGAAGTAATGCAGAATATTGTTGCAGTCAACAAGTGGTGGGAGATCCAGGCTGGTAAGGAGAGAGCAGAAATCCATCCCTCTGACTCTTGGCTCCACAATAGAGAGCAGTGTTTTAGTAAGCCTTCTGATTTGACTGCTGGCTTTGTGCAAGGAAAGTCAGTCATGTGTTTGGTTTGGAACCAGCTCCAAAACAAGAGCCAGTACCAATCCCTGGAATCTGGCCTGGAGTACTGAACTGACAAGCAGCGGGAATGTTCACCTCAACACCTTTTCTGGTTCCAGATTGAATGACTTTGACGTCCGAAGAAGATGGAACATCATACTCCCACAGCTCCTGTTTAGTCCACCTCAAATAGTGAACTTCCAAATGTCTTTTATTTTATCTCTTACATTATGGTTAACATTCGCACTGCATTATTTTACGCCCCCTTTAGATCCACTGCACTTGAGTTTGCTTTGGCATAGCTGTGGGATTTAATCTGATCTGGAAAGAAAGTGGGTTTTAAGCTGATTATAACACATATTGCATCAGTGATACCCAATTGTCTCTACAAATGCACTGGGTCCTACTTAATCTCCTGGACGGTACCAGTTCTGAACCATTGTTTAAATGGCAAGAGAACATGTTGTCCACTATCTGATCGTAGAATGATCCCTTACGATCTAATGATCTCTAATGATCTGAAAATAAAAGATTTACATGCCATTAGTTTTACAAAGCAGTATGCAACACATGGGTCAGGTGATCTTCTGGGCTAATGCATGAAAAGAGATTAGACCAAAGTGTTTAGATCTATTATGATTTACAGTTACTGTTGACAAAGGTAATGTAATCGCCTTTTTATCCTACAGGGCTAGGATGCAATAAAAGATGATTTATACTGGATTTTAAATGGAATGAAAGATAAACAATTTCACTTCCGTTAAAGTGTGAGTTTGAGATTATTATGTCCCTTCACGGCAATGAAATCAAACTGTTCCTCGTCAGGATATGTAAACAAACAGTGAATTACGGTCTGTGTAAAAGACTAGATCCTACAGTTAGCTTTTCAGACATGATTTTACAAATTCATCTCCCTCTTTGTGTCGGATCTCTGCTCAGTTGTCCTCACTGTCTGCCATCTCTGCAAGATCGCCTGTTGGTGCCTGTCAGGCTGGAACAAAAATCCTGCACCGACAGCATCACTCATGCAGCAGAAACTGGACTGGTTCAGCCCGGTCGCACCAGCCCGACTCTTCTCATCTCAACCTGGTGCGGCAGTAATCACAGATTCAAATATTTCCAGAGCAATTTTCAGGTCTGATAACTGCAGTTGGCGAAGGCTGCCATAGTGATTTCCTCCTCCGTTATTCACTCTTATTATAGGCGTTAGAGACTTTTGTCTATGTGTCTGAAAGTGTAGGAAGAGAGAAGTGACAGGTGGAGGAACTGGATGACGGTGCTGCTTTTTAATGTCCCGTTCATAAGGCTGGAAAGGAAAATATGCAAATTAAATTTTGTGGGTAACTGCAGCAGAACAGATCATTTTAGGGTAATTCCAACTACGTTGAAATTTGCATCCACGTTTTCATAGGGTGTTTTGTGACTGAATTTAAATGTTGTGGTTATGGACAGTGGTTATATTGGTAGAAGAATGATCCAAGAAATGGAGCTACCAGGTAGGAGACAAAGAGGAGATTAATGGATGCAGTGAGAGAGGACATGGAGGTAGTTGGAGTCAGAGTAGAAGATACAGAGGACAGGGGGAGATGGAAATTGTTGACTCGTGGCAATCCGTGAAAAAGGGACAAGCTGAAAGGAAAAAAGAAGATTTAGTGACTGAATCCCCAGCTTAATTTAAAAAAAAACTGAGTTGAAGATTATATCAGATTTTACTGGTAACAAATCTACCAGTAAAATAGGGCTGAGGACAGCAAAGACAAACCGACATGGACTAAAAATAGTCAGAGACCAAACAGATCACAGCTGAACTGACTAGACCTTAATAGAAGTGATCCAACCAAACTGGTTATTGACGCACGTTGGACAAGGGCACTAACAGCTGGAAAGTGTCCCTCGGGCTGTGTCCCTAATGAACAACCGTGTTCATTATCTAACAGGCTCAGATGCCACTGAATATTAGATGGATTAAACCACACTTTTAAACAGCACGGCCCGTAAAATCACAGGCCGTAATCACACATTATGTTGGCAAATAATTTATTCAACCTAAGGTTATCTGGCTGCTGTGATATCACACTGTTTAAGGACAAAAACAGTGTTTAAACCTTTGCAGAGACCCGTTAGTTTCACCACCCACGGGACATTACACTTTCAGTGTTCTGGTGCTGCTACATTTGACACAGTGTGTTGACTGTACAATAGATGCCCCTGGTTTTCACAACTCAAGTTGTGTTAACCCAAAAAACAAAAGTGTGTATCTCAAAGTATTAAATTATTTAATTTGACTAAATAGGAGATGGTAAAATATATGCAGAGCAGACTTGAGATCAGTCTCCACTTGCTAACAAGCATTAGTTGCTAGCTTACTGACCAAGAGTGGAGTTTTAAAACAGATGCAGTTTGAATACAAAACTTCTGAAAGAATTCTGAAGGAGCGTAAAGAGTAAAGTTTTTATACTAAGCAACCTTGTTGTCTTCTTTTAATAAATGTATTTTCATTTCCTGAGGAGGCAGAGACTCCAAACAATATATCCATTTAAGGCACAGGTGTCAAACTTAGGCTCGGGGGCCAAATCCAGCCCACATTGTAATTATATTTGGCCCACGAGATCATGTCAAATACATACTAGAGTTGGCCCTCCATTATAGCCCTTAAATACCGTAATTTCCGGACTATAAGCCGCAACTTTTGTCACACAATTTCAACCCTGCGGCTTATGCAGAGATGCGGCTAATGTATGCATTTTTTCTAACTGCTAGAGCAGAAAAGGGAAGAGTGAGACAGGTGGTGTCGAGGAAGACGCAAGTCACAGCCGCCAATAAACACCATAGACGAAGAAGAAGTATAACGTACGGTAACGCGCTTTGTACATGAATAAAATTAGCATAAACTGACCCTCATCATGAAAAATGCAAAAAGAATGCAGCACGTGCGGCTTATAGTCAGGTGCAGCTTATGCATGTAAAAATTTTTTTTTTTTTTTTTTAAATGTATTGGGAGCGGCTTATAGTCCGGTGGGGCATATAGTCCGGAAATTACGGTACTGGGAGAATTTGAAGTATAACAGATGTATGGTCTTTGTTATAGCACATGCATTGTGTTGTAGGTAACTAATGTCTGTTTGATTTCTAATTTAATTTGTAATTTTTCATTAGTTGACATTATTAAGCGTTGGCTGTTCAACATTCAATGTTTCCAAAAACAAAGGGAAAAACATTGAATATCTGGAGAGAAGGTGAAATATGAACATTAACAGTCAATTTTTCAATAAATATTGAGATTGGCCCTCAGTGAAACTGAGGTTGACACCTCTGATTTAAGGAATACCTGTAAAAACTGGCTTCTCTGTGCTACTGTATTTGGTTTACAGAAAAAAAAAAAAAACCCTGTGCCACCTGAACCCCCAACAGCACAACATGTGATCTCCTGCTCACATGTGTGTAAACAGGACTGGAGTATTGTATTGGCTAGATTAGGATCTATAGAGGTCGGTGAACTTGGCCCACTGGCCTGGGGTTCTAATCCAACATACGGGTCAGGCCTTTTCAAGTGTTCTATCCTGTTAGTCTGAGCTGTAGCTTACAGTAATCTAATCCCAGCCACCCGCCACCTTGGAATTCTAAGCGCACTGACACGCTCACAGATCAGAGCAACATATTCCACGTACGACTTTATAAATACAGCGGAGGATGTTGTATTGATACTGCACTGGTGTAATCAGACTTCATGTAACTGTCTGATCACTTGTTATTTGTATGTTATGTGATACCCGTGCATATGTTGGCCGGAATAGATCTTTTATGGCTTACATGCTTTGGCATTTGTGGCCTCAGCCAGAGCGCACACACCAAATGTGTCTGGTCAGCCATGTCCTGTGGGTTTTATGAGGCTGGCTAACCTGCAGCTATGACCTTCTGTAAACAGATGCCAGGTCCCAAAAAAATCTCCCGTGGTACAAACAGGTTTTACCCAGTTTACTAAGGACCAGCTGTTACAGTGTTGAATGACGTAAGGGACTAAAATGTTAAGAGCAAAGTTAGGAAGTTTTAAAGCAAATATTGACAAACACTTGAAATCTTGAAGTCCTGAAATGGCCAGGTGATCAGAATAAGAAGATTGTGCTATTGAAATAAGTCGACAAATGATATAATTCTGACCTGGACAGTCTTCTTTCCTTTGACCTGTCCACCCCTGAGGGTTAAGTTGTGGGGGTGTCCACACTTTTTTGTCTTCTGAGTTACTTTTCAATTGACCAGGCTGAAGTGATCTAAGTAGATTGAAAACTCTAAATAGAATTACCTTTATAAGCTAGATATTGCATTGTATACATGATCTTATATATATGTTATACTGACAGAATCTATTTCTAAATGATGAAAAATGTTTTCAAATATTTATAACGTAGGTTAAGTGTCATTTTCTAACTCATTCTCTTTCCTTTCTTATAATTCCTTTAATAAAGAACACAGAAAGAACTTAAATATTATAGATTATTTCTGCTTTTTAAGACATAACAATGTCTACAGGTTACCAGCTGCTATTGAACAAATAGCCATTTGTTAACCTGCATATGCAGCATTTATGGGACTTGGAACTTTATCAGTTTTGACACAATTGGGCTAAAAAGTACAAACATTTTCACAAAAAGTTTTTCTTCCTCTAGATGTATTTGGCACCAGGTCACAGGTATTCTTTGCCTCATACACATTAAGATAAATAGATGGATGCACATTATTGATTCCAGGTTTAAAAATTACACTAATCACATTTTATCTGAAAAAAAAATAAAGAAGACAGATTAAATCATCCTACAAAGCTTGAGTAACTTACAGATTTCCTTTTTTGTCATAAAATACACTTTGATTCAGTGTTATTGGACATTATTTGTTTTGTATTTAATTGTTGACCAAGTGATATCTTAACTAGCTTAGCTCTAACTAACTAAGTATTCAATCAATCAATGAACAACAGTAATTTAACCAGAAAATATGAAACTGGACTTCTAGGAAATGTGACGTCCCAAAAGATGCTAGGTGTTATTGACATAGAAGTAAAGTGTGTGGGCATCACACTCCTGACTTCACTGACCAGTACACACTTCACATTTCAGAGAGAGGCCTCCTGGCCACAGTAACGATAATGCATCGGGTTTGTTTCTGCATCAATGAAAACAGGGCTTTGGCTGTTGATGACATAGCTTTTTTTTCATGTGGATGATGGGACTGTGCTAATGTGAGCGATGGTGTGTACGTGCGTGTCATAGAGTGGGTTCGCACTGGGGAGCAAGTTTGGGTGAATCTGTCTAGACACGGTCTCACTGGGTGAACTCTTTACGACCTCCGCTGCACCTCTGGCTGTGTGATGCCACACTCAGACAGAGACACAATGGATGATGAGGAGACGGGGACACAGGGGCAGCATTCTGTGCCACTGTGGCGGAAAGTAATGCAGATCAGAAGCCAATGCAGCTTACATGGTTTCCTTTTTTATGGACTCAACCATCCTGATCAAAAAGGGTTTTTTTTCACATTTTTCTACAAACAAATAGCAAAACTTTATGTATTTGTATAATACCATCGTTAACACAGGTGACAGATGACTTTCAATATGCAACTGTTGATGTTTTTAGCTTGATGTCTTTGTGTTTCATCATATACCTCAAAAGAGCATGATATAATTAAGATTTGCAGATGTATACTATGAATACATTTCTTATTTTTTACTTCAATGCACTATATTTAATGCAAAAGTCGTTTTTCTGTTTTATGAGATGCTATAAACTGTATATTAAAAAAATACCTGTAAATGTAAATGCAAGTTGTTCTATTTTCAATAACAAATTGATTTTTATTAAGATATACAGTAAATCCTAACACTAAGCAATTACCATAGAAATGTACATTAAATCAATAACAACAATTGTGCATTATTACTGATTCCCGACCTGATCTCAGTGTAATTGTTTACCCATGTGACTCATATTGTATACAGGTCAGGCCTGGGCCAACATTTTGATTCCTGGTGTGTTTGATTTCTGGCATGTAAAGGTCATGCATGAAAGCTAAAATTCAAAAATTCTGCTTCTCTTTGCCATGGGCATTAAAATCACAACCAACTATATAACTTTAAGAAGTTTGCTGGGCCAGATTACAAAGACAGGGCCTTAGTTTGCTCGTGCTTGATCTTTGTCTACTAGTGATGCTGAGTGATGGTCTGTGTAGATAATCAGTGGCAGATTTATTCTAGAATAAAGGTATTCTAGTGAGATGTTGACAGGTGCAGAGTCTACTTGGGCCTAAAAAAGGAAACTCCTCACACCCAGAGATGGGTTGGTGTTGAGGAGGCTCTTATTAGGAGAACAGACTGGATTAGCCTGACAAGACCTTTTCCCATAAAAGCACTGAGGAGAAGCCTTTTTGTTGATGGTAATTCGCCCATGAACGGGAGGAGAGATGGAAAGATTGGATCTACCAGTGCTTCCAGAAAAGGACAGACTCTGATGGCCACTATAGACAACGGGCAGGAGATAGATCACAGATGTGAGGTGCAGAAGAAATAAAAACCAGAATGTGCAGCAGATGCTGGAGGAAACATATGTCGATGCAGTGCAGTGGCAGCTCTATTTACCTCCACAGTAAACAACCTCACGTCAGGGAGTTTCATGTCAGGCAAAAAAGCTCCGTGTCAATGAAATCGATCAGTGGAAAGCCTGTGTTATGATGTCCTCTATTTATACACAGGACACAACAATAGCTGCCATCGGACGCCCTCAGAGACACTGCTTTATTTTGACTTACACATCAATAGTGGAAAGTTCCCCACTGATGAGAATAAACCATGAACTGGTCCTGGACAGGAACCAGAACTATATTTGTGTGCTTCAAGCTCTAGAACCTGACGTTAAATTTATTCCTGAAGTCATTGAACTCATCAACACATTTTAAAATTGACCACCACCAACCAACAACAACAGGTAACAGTGTCAGCAGACGTGGTGCACTTGGTACATGTGGTAACAGCAGACAAAACAGTTGCTTGTGACAAGGCTAAAAATACACATTGCCTTAGTGGAGCCTGTCTGAGTCTGTCTTACCGCCACAGTCAAATCCTTTTATTGTCTCCATTGTGTTTATTTCTTACACGTCGCACCGTCTTATAACATGCCCATTGACAAACAATGTTTGATTGATTGTTGTGGTGGTGAATTAATCCCAATAGATATAAGCACTTACAGTACTCCCTGAGTAGTACATATATTATTAAATAGACCACTCTGTGTATAGGAAACAAATAGATCAGGGATAAAAGACGAGATCTTTCTTTCCTGTCCAGAGATACAACCATATGGATCTCCTTATGGCCTGTGTCTTTAAATAACTATAGAAGCAGTATTTAAAAGAGGAGAAATTAAAAAAAAACACTTGTGTGTTGTCTGTGAATTGAATTCCTGCTGTGACAGTTCTCTCTGCTCTACAGTGGGATGTCTGGCAGATGCAGTAAAATGTGTTTTATAAGGCAAAAGCTTGGGTGTTGTCTTAGCGTCACTGCAACTGCTTGCTGCTAGTACCATCTAGTGGCAGTTCATGCATAACCTACAGATGGCTTTTGGAGGTTTGGGTGGAGGAATGTTCTGAACAGCTTCATTGCGAGGGGTGTGTTGCTTTATCTGTGATTTGGGAGGTTTCACACGTACCATTAATTCTGGTTTTCTACCCTCGCCCACAGGACCGCAAACTCACCAAGGCAGAGCAGCAGCGCTTCAAGGAGGAGGCGGAGATGCTTAAAGGGCTGCAGCACCCTAACATCGTCCGCTTCTACGATTCCTGGGAGTCTGTGCTCAGGGGCAAGAAGTGCATCGTTCTGGTCACTGAACTTATGACGTCAGGAACACTTAAAACGTGAGCACAGCCAGATTTACCTTTTAACCCAATGCTCCCTAACCACCACGTGAGGTAATTGGTACCGGGCTGCAGAGAGATGATGCTCAACTTACACAATCTACGTTTTTTGAATTATTTGACGCTTAACAGTGTTTTGAAAAAGGACCAGATCCCCCCATGTTTAAGTATCCAGGTCAAGTCCAATATGTCAAATAAACGGCAACTGGTGCCACATATGACAGAGTAGACATTCTATGTCTGATCGAGGACGTCCACACTGTGGTGGCTTTTCAATGAGACTTAGCGGTGAAAAGTTCTGCATTAAAAAATAAACTTATTACGGTGATAATCGACTTTGTTTGCCAATTAAGTTGCATAGAGTTGATAAAAGTTGATTATTATACTTAAAAAATACCACTTCTATGCTGGACGTTTCATTTTCATTAGTGGTATTATCTGCTACACCTCAAAGACATTTAACCTGTTTTAACCAAGCCCTCTAACAGCACCCACCTGTCTTAGTTTTTAAATTTTTTTTGATCTGTCCATAATTTTATCCTAATTTACAATTTTTAAAAACATGACTTTACTTCAGGGTGAACAATGAATAAAATCTCTTTACTTCTACTTTCTTCCCTGCACAGTTACCTGAAACGCTTCAAGGTGATGAAACCTAAGGTTCTGAGGAGCTGGTGTAGACAGATCCTGAAGGGTCTTCACTTCCTTCACACCAGGACTCCTCCGATCGTCCATCGGGACCTCAAATGTGACAACATCTTCATCACAGGTCCCACCGGTTCAGTCAAAATTGGGGACCTGGGCCTGGCCACACTGATGAGGACTTCTTTTGCCAAGAGTGTCATAGGTAGGCCCAGAAAGAATCGATCAACTCTCCTGGAGGCCGGTTGTAAAAGGAGCGATATCAGCAGCTCACTGCTCTATAAATACACCCTTTTTTCTGCATTCAGCACAGTTGAGGTTTGATCAGAGAGCCTGGTGCTCCTGAGTGGACGGTGTAGGTCACTCTGAATTCCATGTGGATAGCACTTAGTGTAAATAGGAACCAGTGAGCCAACTTAAGCGTCCACCAAGCGTAACATTTTGTTCTTTAATGTTTAACTCAGGAAGCAGAAGCGGAAGATTCTTATCAGAGACTTTTACTGCTCCACTCAGTCGACACTGTTACTTTGTAGAACATACACAACCTTAATTGCTGTATGCAGCTGAACTGTATACCACACTGTATCGTTCAGTACTGAGGTTATGTTTTACTACTATACTAAATCTCCAAAATACATGATTCCGGAATTACAACCATTATTTGTTCTTAACAGGAACTCCAGAATTCATGGCTCCAGAGATGTATGAAGAGCACTATGATGAGTCTGTGGATGTGTACGCCTTCGGCATGTGCATGCTGGAGATGGCTACATCAGAATACCCCTACTCCGAGTGTCAAAATGCGGCTCAGATCTATCGCAAAGTCACAAGTGTGAGTATCTCCATCTGAACACATTGATTAGAATTCAACAAATCGGTGATAATGATAACCAGGGACAGTCTCTCTGTTTGGCAAATTTGGAAAAGTAATATTCTTTATTATATATATGTCCAATCTTCTGCAGGGTAAAAAACCAGCCAGTTTTGACAAAGTAAATGACCCTGAGATTAAAGAGATTATTGAAGGCTGCATTCGCCAGAACAAGAGCCAGAGGTAAAGAACTATTCATTATATATTTATGTCATTTTTAGGGTTTTAAATCAGTTATTTTATGTATTTCGTTGTTTCATCACAGGCTGTCCATCAAAGACCTTCTGAACCATGCCTTCTTTGGTGAAGACACCGGAGTTCGAGTGGAATTGGCAGAGGAAGACACGGGCACGGAGGACTGTTTGGCCCTCAGGATTTGGGTGGAGGAGCCTAAGAAGCTGAAAGGAAAGCACAAAGACAATGAGGCCATAGAGTTTAGCTATGACCTGGAGAATGATAGTGCTGAGGAGGTGGCCTTAGAGATGGTGAGACACAAGAACAAATAATGTCTCAGAGTATATTGAATAAATAGGTTTTTATCTGGAATGTTGGGTTAGCTTTAACGCCATGCTCAATAATTAGCTACATCTCTGTCCCTAATCACAGGTGAAGTCAGGTTTCTTTCACGAAAGTGATGCCAAGGTTGTGGGAAAGTCTATCAGAGACCGCGTCAGTCTGATCAAAAAGTCCCGCGAGCGGCGGCATCTGCAGCTCCTTCAGCAGCACCAGGTCTGTGAAGAGAGACGAGACTCCAATCTGACGTCACACACCTTCTCTCAGCCCTCCTGCCCGTCGTCACAGGGACCGGGGACCAGTGTACCAGCGGGCGGAGGAAGAGAGACTGAGGAACAGCTTGAAGTAGACCAGCATGTCAGACAGCAGGACATTGTCAGAGGGACAACCCTTAGTCTGCCAGGTATAGCACAGGATCAACCTGTATTAAAAATACTGAATAGTCCTGTGTGACTGACACAGTTGTCTGTGTATTTTTTCTGTTTTTACACACACTGCGAAATTTCCTTTCTAGGTGAGAGTGTTGGTTCTACCAGCTGTGAGTCACACACAAGTGGACAGAGCCAGGTGTACGCCCAACAAGGGGAGTCATTCAGTCAATCCCAAACGGCTCTCCCATCCATAGCACATGTAAGTTGTTTGTATTTATCACCATTATAAAATTATTTGAAGAATTATTGATATTTATTGTTTGACATATGCACTAGGGATGTCCAAAGTTACCAGTCAAATATTAGCATAATTGTGTTAATATGTAGAAATCAGTATCATTTTTTTCCTCTGATATTGAAAACCTGTCACTGCAGTGTCTTTGGTTTGAACAAATAAAACAGTTTTGGCAATAAAGAGCTGTACATGAAAGTGAAAGTCACTAGATGGCAGCATAGCAGCTCATTTGTTTAATCTACTTTAATACTATGGGGATTGTATTCAGAATGACCAGTGACACAAATTTACACTATTCATACAAATAACAATAATATTAACTGCACTATAACGGTATTGTGCACTATTAGAATTAGAAATCATTGGACGACATTGGAATATCGGCAAAAGGTTAATATTGGACATCCCTATTTGACTTTTATTGTTTTGCATTGTCCTCAGATGTTTCCTTCTGGTGAGAGTGGTGGTGTTTCAAACGTGCCTCCTGTTCAAAGTGTCAATATAGCCGGGATACCAACAGGACAGGGCGGAGGGGGGCCTGTTGGTCAGACATTTCTGGCACCAAGTACCATGGTTCCGCAGGTATCACCAAGTGTACCCCAACTGCTTTTTTCTGGTTAAAGTGGTCATGGTCTTAACTTTAACTAAAGAAACGTGAAATTAAGGTGGTAACATTTTTGGGAGATCCATTTGCCTTAAATTAATATTAACATGGCTCTTAATAATACTGACAATCACCTGGGATTGAGGGGAACTCATGGGAAATTAAACTAAATCATTAAATATATTTCTATATGTTTTTGCTTACAGAATAATGATTGATATTTTTCTAACTTGACCTGTGGTGATCCAAAGACCTCAGGTCTAAGGCACTTTGTATTAAATGTGCTGTTAATAAATGCTGAATGCTAAAGCTTATTCTTACCTGTTTTCTACTATTGTCTTCTCCCCTCTTGTCCAACACCCATCTTCATTCTGTCACTGTCACTGAGCAGCAGCAAACATTTCAATTAGATACTTTTCAAACGACTACTCTCCAGGGGACAATACCCCCCTCACAGGCATGTTTTCCCCCTGTCTCCCCCCAAGCACCCATTAATGTCCACACTGCGTCCTTGCCAGTGGATCCTGCTGGAGCAACAGGGACCGTCATACTCTCTATTCAACAGACCCAACCCAGTGCCACTCCCATGCAGTCCTCTGACATTACCCCTGCTGTGCCCCAACTCACACAGCCTGTCGTGATCCCTCAGCAGACTATTGTCCAACAACAACAACAACAGACAGGGTTGGACCTCAACGCCTCCACCCTTCAGCAACTGCAGCAGCAGATAGTACCTCAGACCACCATGCTCACACAGCAGAAGGTTGGTGCCGACCTGGTGCCAGATCAACAGGTCCAGAAAAATCTACAAGAACCTCCGCAGCAGGTCTTCATCCAGCAGACTCTCCCGCCTGGTCTTCACCCGCAGGTGTTGTCTACACAAACAGGTATGGATCAGATCTCATTACCGCAGCCTGAGGACCAACAACAGACCTACAGAAAACTGCCAGTGGGCGATCCTCAGGGTCAGACCGCATTACAACAGCAACAGCAAACCCTGTTACTTCAGCAGCAACAGGCAATACCATACGAAGAACATCAACTCTACGTCCAGCAACAACGTGATCAGCAGCTACAGCTCCAGCAGCAGCACCTTCTACAACAACAACAACAACAACAACAACAACAACAACAAACGCTTCTACAACACCAACCACCACAGCTGCAGGAGCAGAGTCAACTATATCAGCAAATTGTTCAAGCTGCAGCACAAAAGGAACCAGAGAGGCAGCAGCCATGCGGACAACTGCAACAGCAGCAGCAGCAGCAGCCACACCAGGAGCAGCAACAACTGCAACAGCAAGCGTTACTTCGCCAAATCGAACAGCAGCAGCAACAAGCGCTGATGCAACAGCAGCTGCAAATGAATGCAGCTTTACAACAGCAGCACCTACAACAACAGGCTCAGCTGCAGCAGCAGCAGCAGGAGCAACAGGCCAAAATAAAGCAGCAACAAGAGCAACAGCAGCAGGCTTTAATACTGCAACAGCAGCAACAGCAGGCAGCAGCCATTATTCAACTGCAGCAGAGTCAAAAACACGATACTGGCCATTTTCCACAAAGCAACAGTGAACATCAAATGCAGCGTCTGCCAGCTGATATACAGCAAGTGTGCGTCACACAAATGCCCCTCAGTCAATTTACGCCTCAGACTTCTCTCAAACAGCAGGTGATGGAGCAACAACAGCAGGCTTTATTGATCCAGCAGCAGAAAGCATTTATCACCCAGCCGCAGCAGCGTACCTCGGTCATGGAACCTCATATTCAGCAGCAGGCGTCTGTCTCTTCAGCTCCAGTGACTGTCCAGCCTTTGCATTCAACTGGCCTTGTCCCAGACCAAACGTTTACCCAACAGAATCAGGATCTAGTTCATTTTGGGTTGCAGCCCACAGACCAAGTGGCCCAGACAGTGACGGAGGCTTGTGCAATGATCCAGGGTCAGAGTCAAGCCAATCAGATCCAGCAAATTAATTTCCATTGTGGTAACCAAGGACATGTCCTGCCCACCCAGGGCCAGGGAGCTGTCCTTACAGCAATGAAGACGTCTTCCTTACCGAAAACAACTACCCATCCGCATCAACCACACAACCAGAGCTTACTTGTGGATGTGATGAGCAGACAAAGCCAACCTGCAGCTCCCTCAGTCCCTGCCCCGTGTCAGCTCCACCACCACCACCACCAGCCTCCAGCTCAACAAAACGCTCAAATGACAGGGCACATGCAGCCTCAGCTCCGACAGGAAACCCAAGACCCTGGACATGCTCTGGGTTCTACTGGCATTTTGACCCCACACTATGGCTCTCAACAAACCCACCAAGCTTTGCCAGTTGTACAGCAAGATATAAATCATGTTACACAGAAGCTACAGCAGGCAGTCCTGGAGCATCAGCAGGTAATCCTTTCATCCTGCTCTGCTGGTGCTGCCACAAATACAAATGGTTTAGAGTCTGCAGTTAACCCTGGAAACTTTGCTGCCACTCTTCATCATGTGCAACCAGCTGGACAGACGCATGTTCCAAACCAAGCTGTTCAGACTCAGCAGAATTCTCTGGGATGTAGCAGTGATCCATCTCTCTTCCAGCCCCTCTCACAGGCTGCTATGACTCAACCCACTGAACAATACCAACAACAGCTGCAGAACCTTCCTCCACTACATCAGCTGCCAACTGTTTCTGCTGTCCAACCTCAGCCATCTGCAGCGCCCTTCCAGCCACCGGCTCCTGTGCAGCAGGTTTTCATTCCTCTGGATGAGACTCAGCATCTTCATTTGACTCAACCACCTTCACAAACATTTCCCAATATTCTGGCTGATCCTCAGTCTCACCTGACCGCAGCCATCACCCAATCGCCACATCATCAGTACAACCAAATACTGCCACCTCACACACACCCCAACATAGGCCAGGCCCAAGCACAAGCATTCACACAAACACAGTCTGTTCTGCCCTGCTCTGTCTTTCCTCCACAACAAATGCCCCTCAGCCCTTCTCATACTTCATCGCTCCCATCTTTTCATCCCGCTGCTGCCCCCGCTCCAGAGCTGCCCACATCTCCACCAGCGGCCCAGGTAACCATACCGAGGCCGGCCGACTTTATCCCAACCTCTCCTCCGCCTGTCGCTACTCCACAAATGCTTGATTTTAATGCTCCCAAACCATCCCAAGCCTCGCTGCAAGACTGTGACCTTTCCCTGCTGGGCAATGCTCAGGTACAGGAAGAATAGAAGACACTGCAGTATTGAAGCACTTATAACTGCTAATGATGTGTTCTGTTTGTCTACTTAATGGAACTGTCTTTTGATTTACACTTGATTGAAATTAACATCCTCCAATGCACCAGTGGTTTTGATAAATTACAGCCTTAATACAAGCCTTCTCCTCCTGCACTGCTTCAAATTGTTTTTCACTCTCCTCAGGATTTCCTCAGCAGTTCAAGTGCAGAACCTCATTCTTCCACAGGGTACGCTGAGTATTTTTACTTTCGCTCAAACTCAATCATGGGGTCAGGATTTTAAACACTTAATTGTGGGCAAGATTAAAATTAATCACGTGGTCTCTGATTATATCTTGTGCAATCAACCTTTTATTATTCTCTTTTGGATTTTAAAATGTGATATTACACAGCGTTGTATCTAACAAATCATGTCCTCTTTCTTCCCATAGTCCTGTTACAGCCAGTGTGGAGGAAAGTCTCCCAGCTTTAGCCAATGACAAATTAGAAAAACTAAAAACCCAAAGAAGATCTTCCTCACAGAGACATGAAAAAGTTTCACATCAGTTTCAGCTCAGCATGCTACAGGTAGACATTTAAATCATACATTTGTTAACTCTTCGTTTGTTCTCTGGAGATCACGTCCATACTCTATGAACATTTTTGTCTTCTGCAGGTGTCCAGCAGTGGGGACAACATGGTGGAATGTCAATTAGAAACGCACAGTAACAAGATGGTGACATTTAAGTTTGATATTGAAGGAGACGCTGTTGAGGACATTGCAGACTACATGGTAAACATTCTTCACTGGTCTGCATTGATTCAAAATTCACAGCCCGGATTTTTCATGATACTGTGTGTCCGTAGGTGGAGGAGGACTTTGTCCTTGATGTGGAGAAGGAGAAATTTATAGAAGAGCTGAGAACAATAGTAAAGAAAGCCCAGGATGTTCTCCAAACACACATTCAAGTACGTGTTTAGTCCGTTCTACTTCCTCTTATGCATATTTTTGTTTTGTTTAGCACAAAAGTAAAAGCATTAAGGTTTTTTTGTTGTTTTATTCATAGTCTGGATCAACAGACCAGCTCAATGTGGGCACACCTACCAGCTCAGCAGGTACATTTGCATTCTATATTTCTAAGATTTTGTGATTTATTCTAGCTGCTTCTGTAAATGCTCGTTGTTTTCTCTCCACAGACTCTGCTCCCCATTCCTCTCCGGTGGGTCGCTGGAGATTTTTCATCAACCAGACTATTCGCCACAGAGACTCTCTGTCCAACCAGGGAGCAGCCACAACATCTGAAACGAGGCTCCCTGAGTGTAGGCTAAAGAAAGGTTTGTTCATAGCCATTTCTTCGCACTCGTCAACAAAAGTAACAAGAACTAACCCTTTGTCACTCTTTGGGGCTGCAGAAAGTGAAGGATCCCAAAGTCTGGACTCCTTGACTGGACTGGCTTCCTCCTCATGTCCTCCTCTTTTCTCCACCACCCCTGCAGCTTCTACCAACTCAGCCGCCCCAGTAACAACTGCCAACACTACGCCCACCACCGCCCCTGAAAGCATCTCTGCGCCAGCCTCCACTCTTGACGCCTCTGTCCCGCTGTCTGCTTTAGGAAGCCTGGAGCAGACCATCTGCCCTGCTGCTCCCCCTGAGCAAAATTCCCACGCTCCCTCATCCTTAGCCATGCGTGATGTTGCTAACCTTCCCACTAGCACTGCTAATCTTGTGTCTCCTGTAGTCAACACCGTTCTCCTTGATACCCTTAGCTCTCCTAACACCAGTGGCTCCACTGTAAGTCAAACTATAGAAAGTACTGAGGTAATTCCAAAGTCGTATGTCTCTGCAGTGGACCATTCCTCCTCTTCTCTTCCTCTTGCTTCTGGAGTGGACATGCAGCGTCCACAGACTTTTCCCGTGGCGGGTCAACCGGTCGCACCTCAATCGCAACAGCCCCAACTACAGACGCAGGTGACTCCAGGGCAGCAACAACTGCAGCAAGTTCAACAAAGTCTCCTGCAGCAGGGACTACCACAGCAACTGACACAGAAACCACTACAGCAACTCCACCTGCCACTGGTGGCCCAACAGCAAACACCACAATGTGTTCCACAGATGCAGCAACATGTGGTAGCACCACCTGCTGGTGCGGTGTCACAACAACATGCACCGCCACAGGTTGAAAACTGGCAGCAGCCAAAGCTGAACTTGCAGCTACAGCAACAGCAAATGATGCAGCAGCAGCAGCAGCAGTTTATCGGTTCAGCTCCTCCTAATCCAGATCCAAGCCAAACGTCTTTAAGTCAACAGTTATTTCAACTAAACGTTTCACAGGCTTCACAGCAGCAGATCCAGGAACAGCAGATTCTGTCACAAAAGCAACATGAGGTTGTCAAAGCTATAGAGACGCCCCAGAAACAGCAGCAGTCTGGACTGCAGAAGCAGTTGTCTCTCCAGACGTCAGAATCAGAGATGTCCACAGGGGAAATGAGCGTTACAGAGGACACAGGGAGCTACTCCGCCCCTTTCCCTCCTTCCTCTGATTCCTCCCTGCCTCCTCTTCATCCGAGCAGTGCTGAGACCAGCTTCCCGGCTCTGTCCCTTACAATGACGCCATCACCTGCTCAACCTTCCTCTGTGGCTGAGTCTGACAGTGAAGGACCGCCAAAAATTGACTTTGTAGACAACCGCATAAAGACTCTGGATGAGAAGCTGAGGAACCTGTTGTACCAGGAGCACAGCAGCGGAGCAGCGCTGGTCATTTCTGGTCTCGCGTCAGCTGCCTCCACCTCAGCAGGGGGAGACGAGTCTTCTGAGCTGCAGCCACTCGACCACACCTCTTTTCCCCTACCTGACTCCGCCTCAGATACTTCACCTCAATCTTCAACCTCCTCTACCTCCTCCACCACTTCCCGTTCCTCCTCCTCTACTGAACCAGAGAGGGATGGAGGACATGAGGACGCCTGCTCAGATGTGCCTGACTCTGCAGGGCTGCGTCCTGTAGAGCAGCGGCCGTGTCCGTCACTGCTCTCCACCACTACATCTTCCCCAGTCCCACCTATCTCCCCCCTTTTTCCTAGTCGTGATGACCGTGCACAGGCCCAGGGCCCAGCCGTACCAGAACCGACCGTTTTTGTGAGTCAATGCCGCATTTTAGACTCATTGACATTGAGTACCATGTACCTCATGTCATACCATGTTAATAGCCTTAAAGACGAGTTATGTCCCAATGTTCAAGTGTCTCTTTTTATGTTTGAAAACCATGCTGTCTCAAATGTTGTAGGCTGTCCTTCCACACTCTGACAACAATATCACTGGAGACGCAGCGTGGCCTACCAGCCAACACCAGATCCCTCTGGGACTTGGAGAGCAGCCGCAGCAGCAGCAGAACAATGCAGGAGGTGGATATTTTGGCCTAAACCTGACATGTCCTAGTATCAGAAATCCTGTTAGCAAGAAATCGTGGACTCGCAAATTCAAAAACTGGGCGTGCAAACTGCGCCACTCCACCAGCCTTTTCAAGAAACCCCGAGTCCAGCAAGGTAGCGTCCTTATAGGGATGGGCGAGAGAGGGTGGAAGAGAGAAAGTGTGCGTGAGAAAGAGAATGCTTGTTGAGCATGTACAGAAATCTAATCCAGTCCTAGTTTTAACCAAGTCCAATAACTTGCTTTAGTCTCAAGTATTAAGAAATAAAAACTATTAATCTTAATGCACATTATTTATTTATTAGTATAATAATTGTTTGTTACATTGTTTTGTGACTAAGTCCCCCTGTAATGTCAGTTTTTTTAATTATTTAATTTTATCCCTTTGTCTGAATTGTTTTCTTTTTACTTAATTATAACTTCTTTGGCAATCTTTCTTTTTGCATGGGTGGCGAACAGTGGCCACTAGAGGGTGGGAGATTGGCGCAGTGTAGTAAAAGATATCGGATGACCGTCCTAGTGCAGATGAGCTCTGGAGTAACAACCAGCTGCAACCGTGGCCCGGACATGTCCCTTCACACGAAAACACCCTTTCCTGTCCTTCATTCAGCTACCTCACCTCACCTCACCTCGACACTACCACCTGCTGGCTCAGCATAGAGAAAACCATGCACTTCACATCATAAGAAGAAACAACATGAATTCGCTTGTTTTGTCTGCACCTACATGATGTTGTCAGAATCCAATTTCCAGAAGGGTGGTTACACTTCCTGATAATGCGATACTAAATATTTAAAAAAAAAAAATCTCCTTAAATGGAAAAAAAGCCAAATTCTGTTTTCAAAGCCGCAACATTATCATTATTCCCTGTCATTAGAAGTAGGAACTGGACATTTTGATAAATTTGACTTCTTAAGGGCTGTTTTTTGCTTAATGTCTGATAATTAAATATTGATTAGACGCATTAGTGAAAATACAGATTTTATTCATCTTTAAAAAGTGATCACTTTAGGGAAGTTTAACAACTATTCTGAAAATCAGTGTTTCTGTCTTTTAGCAACAACAAAGCAGTTTAGCTTTTGTGTGTGTGACAGATTTTCCACTTATTTTAGAATTTTATCCCTTTAATGGTTCTCAAATGGTTGTGCCGATGCATAGTACTATCTGACTTCAAGTGTTGTGAAGTAATATTAAATTCCATAATCACAGTGGTGTTCTACCTTTAGAGAATCGATGGACCAGTTGAGAACCTCAGACTTCATTAATACCCTCTGTTTTAATTTTATTTTTAATTCTGCATGTACTTTGTCTCTGCGTGTAGTGTGTGTAGCCTTTTGCTATGGGTGCACGTGCATGAGCAACTGTTTTATGTTCAACATGAGTGACTAACTATGGATCCTTACCCGTGAGTAACACCTGTTTCACGGTTTATCATCGAAATGCTGCTTTTTATTTTTGCACCTGTCATCGTCAACATTTACTCCTCTGTTGATGCACTGAGCATAAGTAGCATAGACACAACAGCAGAATGTAGATTCGCGTCAGGAAGAACGAGTAAATGACGTCTGAATGCATGTAGGAATGCTGTTTATCATATTCTATTGAATTTTTTTTGTTTTTTTTACATAGTTTCGTAAATTACTTTACTTTTTACACCACTAGACAGATCTGTATTGTATTTTTACACATTTATTATAGTCATATATATTACAAGTCACTATTTAACGTTCACATTTTTGTAAAAACCATACTTAACTCGGAGTTTGTGTGAAGTATTATCAACTTTTATGCATGTGGTTTGAAGGAGAACTCTAACTGTGACTTAGTCATGATGCTGTTTGCCAAGAACCTTCAAAGATGATCAATCAATATCAGATTATATTGAATCAGATTAGGGAATTACTGTGCTGTAAACCTCTTAAACTACTCAAAATACCATTTCCAGTACTGCGCAACATCAACCAGTTTCACACATGGGCTTCTGTCTGTGTTTGCTGTAGGTTTACAGTAAACAAGGTACAAGAGCAGTAAACTGGTTGGTGTTTCGTCAATATGTCAGCATTTGTCCCCAGAGGTTTTTATTAACTTCCCTACTATTTTGACCAAAAGAAAGAAGGGTTACTGAGTTGATGTTGGACTAAATGTTCTTGGACAACAGCACTGTGGCTTGACTGAACCTTAAATTAAGTATTTTTGATATTTGTGGGTTTTTAATCACTCACTTTTGTGTCCTTGTCCTTTGTGTACATGTGTCTTTTTCTGGTTCTGGTCTGTGGCTGTCTGTTCTCTGTCAATCTTGTCATCATTTATGTGCTTTTTCACTATTTTTATGTCTCTGGGTCTGTTTCCTCTTTTCTCCTTGTTCATACCATTCCTATTAGATGGACTTTCCACCTCCCAGGCGTCCAAAGAGGACAAAGAGGTGCCAACCACAAATCCAACCCAGTCGCGCAATGGACGATTTCAGGTGAAGAAAAAGCTCACATTTGGACCTAACCTATTGCCACTAAGACGGTTTTGTAAAGATTTTTTTTACCCCCGTTGCCTCTGTAATCAGGTGACTCCGGTGCCCCAGACTTCTCCCCCAAAGGATATACTCCCAGGCCACGTTTGCACTCACAGAAAGGTGGGACGGTTCTCTGTAACCCAGACTGAGATGAAGAAAGAAGACGGTCAGGCCAGCAAGGCCACTGTGTCCCCTCATTACGAGAGAGAGAGGAGGAGATCTCGGGCGAAAGAAGGAGACAAAGACGAAAGTAAAAAATCACAAGCGTCAGCTTCCTCCGCCCGGGGTCATGGACACAATCACTCACCTGTGGGCAGCACCGATGATGACGAGAGTGAGCTGGAGGACGAGGACCTGAGAAGTGAACTGCATAAGCTAAGAGAGAAGTGAGTCGTGAGAGGAATTTCTCAACTCTGGACTATATATAAGGTTTGCTTTTCCATTGTTGACATTGTTTGTGTTTTTTTTGTGATTTCTTATTCCCTAGGCACATTAAAGAGGTGGTGTCCCTTCAGGCTCAGCAGAACAGGGAGCTGCAGGAACTCTACAGACAACTCCGTTCCCTCAAAGACCAGAGGCAGAGCCTTCCCGCCTGCCTCTCTCGAACACCTCCTCTCCCCATGGCCCCTGTCATTTCTCCTCGTAGGTCAAGACCAGCCAAAGTCAAACTCCGGCCCAGGCCTCACTCTCACATGGATAACAATGGAGTTGCACATTCTGGTGAGGATGAGTCTTGAATTTATTTCTAATCGCTTCAAATGTTCCCGTGTACAGTAAATACTGGTGTATCTCACATTCAGCGATGCAGCAGTCCAGTAATTTCTCTGGTGGTGAACAGAACAGGTTAGCCCTTCCCTGCAATGCTGAGAGCCGCCCAACACTACCAGCTAAAAGAGGTAGGGGTCACTGTAACATTACTGTACAGACATGAAGAAATGGATTGAGAAACTGACGCATCTTGGTCTCATCACAGATCAGAGTCCTCTGCGGAAAAGCACATTCACAGATGAACTGCATAAACTTGTTGACAACTGGACAAAGGAAGCCGCCGGCCCCATCCAATCCAAACCTTCCCTGAATCAGCTGAAGCAGATTCAGCAGGTGCAGGGATCTGGGGGGTGGAGTCAGCCGACGGAGGTGGGATACAGTTTCACACCACCCTCGTAACTAAGGACCTAAAACTGTAGCAACACTTTATGCAAATATAAGATAAACCTTCGAAGCTGTAAATTATCAACAAGTGAAGAACACTACACCCATGTGGTTGAAGATGTGAAGTGCAGCCTTTTTCAACATTTGATATTGTTTTTTTTTTGCTCTAGACCGTGAAAGCATATCTGGCCTCATTTGCTGCAGTTTGGTTATTTGAGCCACATGTCTACAGCTCCAATGCTACCATGTTGTTTACAAGCTATTGATTAAGAGACGAGGTGCTGGGTTTCAGCTCAGCAGAGGTCTAATACGCAGCTACTAACACACAATGATACATCAAACCAAAACTGCTGTGCACAAGAAAACCTAGATGATCTCAGTGTGGTGGTTTTCTTTATGTCTATTCATCTGCTCTTCTGTCTATCCATCCGTCTGCCTGTCTGTCTGCCTGTCTATCCATCCGTCTGCCCGTCTGTCTGTCTGTCTGTCTGTCTGTCTATCTGTCTGTCTATCTATCTATCTATCTATCTATCTATCTATCTATCTATCTATCTACCTGTTCTGTCTATTGGATCTTGCCAGCTAACCACCTGTCTGTCTGTATATCCTTCTATATGTCTGCCTGTCTGTTCATCTATCTATCTATCTATCTATCTATCTATCTATCTATCTATCTATCTGTCTGTCTGTCTGTCTGTCTGTCTGTCTGTCTGTCTATTGGATCTTGCCAGCTAACCACCTGTCTGTCTGTATATCCTTCTATATGTCTGCCTGTCTGTTCATCCATCCATCCATCCATCCATCCATCCATCCATCTATCCATCTATCTATCTATCTATCTATCTATCTATCTATCTATCTGTCTATCTGTCTGTCTATCCACCTACCTGTCTGTTTGTCCACCTACCTGTCTGCTTGTCTATCCACCCACCTGCCTGTTTGTCTGTCCATCTGTCTACTGCATCTATCCAGCTATCCACCTGTCTGTCTATCCTTAGGCCTTTTTTTATCCGTCAATCTGTCTATCTGTATACTGTATCCGTCGTTCTAACTACTTACCCATCTGTCTATCTTCCCATACATCATCTATCTGTTTGCCAGTCCGTATGTCTGTCTGTTTACTGTATTTATCTATTTAACCACGTTCTCTATCAATCTATCTGTCTGTTGTTTGGTCTGTCTATCTGTCTACCATATCTTTCTAACCACCTATCTGTCTGTCTATTTATCCATTGATCATCCATACATCCAATCTGTCTGTCTAACAATATCTAATAACTATCTATTTTTCACTAGATAATAATAATAATAGACTGGACTGTTGGCAAAACATTGGTTTAATTCTGTGCCATTTCTCTGCAGGTCGCTCCACCAGGTTGGTTTCCCACCCCCACCCCAACCAGCTTACCTGTGGCAACCTCCTCTAATTACACAGGTGGAGGCAACCTGACCAACCTCCCCTCTCCAGGACCTCCACCACAGATGCACATGGCTGCGGTGCAACCGCTTCAGCAAAGCGTACATCTCCACCAGTCCCTGCCGCTGCAGCAGATGATCAGTCAGCAGCCCTCAAGCAGACAGCAGATTCAGCATCAACGGATGCAAACTCCACTCCAGTCTCAGTCGTTACCCACGGCACAGCCGCCCCCGCTGCCGCACTCTCCACCTCAGAGCTAGCCACCGCTGCCTTCTGTCAACGGCCTCATCCCCGGAGCCCACGGTCACGTCTCTGCTGCCCCTTAGTGGCATTGCTGCGCCATTAGAAAAGTTGACTTTTTGCTTTTGGAGCTACCTGTTTGCTCTCACTCCTTCTACCTGTCACAGCTCTTGCTCTGCTGCTGCTCTACCTTCCTGTGCCAAAATTCAGTTTACATCCCAAACTTCAACCCTTCTGCTGGGACACGGATAAAAATAGTGATGTTTTGAAGGTTGAAGATAAATGTCTGTGTATATTTGGACTGCAGGTCAATCTGTGGTCTTGTGTTTTCAGTGAATATGATATTAATGTGAAGAACAGCAGGTACTCGTCAGTATACTACGGAGGGAGACATGGGACGGACAGACCGGGACCTAGAAGACAATGTATGTTTTGGTTTTGAGATGTTTTCAGTCAGGTATGGATGGGTATACTGTATATGTTTGTGGACAGTCCAAGTGCATATCTTTTTAATGACATGCTTTTTTTTTGTTTATTTGTTTTCCCAACAACTCGATCTGACCTGAATTTTCCCAGAGCAGAGATGAGAAGGTGATGGTTTGTTACTGTTTAATTTGTCAAAGCTTACATTAAGGACTAATTCATCAAAAGTGCAATTAGCCGCGGTCAGAGAAAGTGATCAGCATGTATTTTACCCATTTGTCTCCAAGGCAAAAAAAAATATTTTTCTATAAACACATTAACTAAAACCAGATCTGTGCAGATTTTCAGTCCAAATCTGCCGGCCTACAGCACAACAGGTTCCAACGGGGCCACGATCAAAAGTAAACTGCATGTTATATACAGTACAACAGGGCAACACCATTACTACGCCATTCACCATAGAGCATGACTTCTGTTGTGTTTACAGCCTAGAAAGATGATTCACATCATTTCCATTTAATGTGAAGTCAATTTTAACTTCCTCTCATCAGTGTTGAGACACCCGACCCCCCTGTAGCCCCAAAACTGCATGATGTGATGATTAACTTGACTTTAACTTGTCCGAGTGACAACTGCCTGCTGTGTTCATGAATCTCACATTCGATGTCTGTTTCCTAACGAAAAAAAATACTCAAAAGTACAAGCTGCATTCAGGAGAAGCCACTTTCGTATTTGCATTTGTGGATTTTAATCGAGCCCAAACATATCAAAGTATACTGTGTATCACTGTGTCATGCAGGCGTAGGGTTGAAGACGAAGAAAACTGCCAAGGTTTAACAGTAAACTTAAGACAAGAAAGGTTATTAACCCTTTGTTGCCTTTTTAAAATGATCGCATGTTCTGTTTGATTGTATGGAAGGTCAGTTTTAATGTGAAAGACAAGAGATGACATTGTTAATTTTCACCTGCTTGTTAAACTGAACACAAACACAAGAGCACCACAGTCTACACTGTTTCACACCCAGAAAAAAAAAGAGTTCATACCATAGAGCAGGCATGGGCAAACTACGGCCCGGGGGCTGGATACGGCCCGTCTGGTGTTTTAATCCGGTTCAGTCTAAACTTATCCAAACTATGTTGTTAATTTATGTCACCATTAAAATTCTGTCTTTTCTCAACAATGTGGGCATTTACCCAATAGATGGCAAAACGACACCACCCACTCAAACGACACCACCCACACTATCATTCAACTGAAGGGCCACGTCAGCTTTCAGTGTTCAATACAAGAAAAAAATAATATATAAAAAACATTTTTGCCATAGATTATGTGTAATACAACACTGAACCAGACGTAGACTGTGGATCAGGGTTTTGAAAATTATAGGATTTACCATAAAATGTGGAGAACAAATCCATAAAATATTATCATAAATTCAACCTCCTTATCCAGGTGGAGGTCCCAAAATATCCTTCCACGGGCAGCAAAAGGCCCACGGGCCGCAAGTTTAAGACCCCAGGTTTAAGCCAAACTTATACATAATGTCATGTAAACTAACTTTTCGGCAGGAAATCGGCAGGATTACAAACATGTTTGATTTTTACACCATCGTTTGTGAGGTGATAATCACTTTTCCAAACTATGTGTATACGGGACAAAATTGTGGCAAATCGCACAACCCAGCTAGACTTCAGTTCACACAAATTCTCCTACTTGAGACCTGGCAACCCTGTCAAATGTTGGGACCCCAAATTTTGCCCATGTCTGCCAGTTTTAATAGTCTGTTTTAACTGTTTAGATTAAACCAGAGGTTGTTGGTGTGAAAACATCTCTCTGCCACTGATCTATGAAATGTGTGCTTTTTGCACTTTGCACAGCATAACTTTAGATTTTTTTTTTTTTTTTCAAAACCACTAAATGTGAGGTTACAGAAATAAACTGAGTGATAAATCCATAGTGGATATATCACGCTGCAGTAATGTAATTTACCTTGAATCAATAGTCAGGCCCTAATCCTTGTTGGCATGATACGTAGCCTGTAGTGGAAGTAGCATTTGTTTTATTAATGATAGTGTGAGTGCAGCAGAGGTCAGGAGGTCACAGTTACAGACCAGTTACAGACTGGTGTGAAGTGAGTCTAAGAAACTGAGAATGGATAATGAGTCTGTAGTGGGTACTAATGTATGCTGGTAGATTACACACTGGTTTTTGTTGTTTTTTTTTTAACACAACTCACTTTCCCAGCAGTGGAGGTCGCTGTTAGTGAGGGTGAGAAACTGTGCTGTCGTGTCTGATGTTGACCGCGAGCTTCAGCTTCATGATGGTAAACCATGACTTAAAGCTGGCTTTTTCTTCAAAGTGTTACCAAAATGTTATCTAAAAGACAGAGATTATTTTTGTATTCTAAAGAGGGGTTCTACAAACATATATCTGTGTTCTCATCATTTTCGATCAGAGGTTAATTCATTGTAAAAAAAAATAAAAATAAATAAGAAAACACGGGTTTCCATAGCTGTTTACATGGGACTCCTCTTCCTCTGACAGGCCAGGGTCATTTCCAGTTGTTTTCAACTAAATTAGGTTTATTTTTGTTTGCACAACCACAAAGAACCATCATACAAGAATTTAAGCTTCCATGTCAAATTTGATGCATTCTTTTCTTATTTATTTTGACAATAAGCGAGGAGTCTCAATGGTTTTACTGACAACCAATAATAAATCGGGCAAGAAGAAAAAAAAACGCAAGGCACATTGCTGGTAATTTAACCTCTGCAAATTGTGACTAATTCAACAGTTGATTATATTTATGTTTTGTAACTAATCTAAATAAATGATGTCAAACATCAAGTTACATCGTTGTGCTTCTATGCTTTTATTTTGAAAAAGTGGCAAAGATTTTAGTCTGAAGATAGGTAGGTGTGTAATGTTTCTAATGGAACAGAGTGGTTTTAATATTTGTGTGTTTGTGTGTGTATTGTACAACAGATACTTCATATACATACATATGTTTTTACACACGCATGCGCACAGATAAAAGAAGACAAAAAATTGCATTTGCCAGAAAAGATTTCTTAAGTAGGAACACAGTTAGTGTAACAGTGTTGTGTTGCAACAGTGGACAAATCTGCTGTAATGACCACTAAATGGTTAATGTTGTTGACAAGAAATATACGGTTACAATATAACAATTAACCACTAGATGGTACTAATATAATACGAAAAAGATATTTCTATCCTTCTTTAACATTCCAAAATCTATAAATGTTCAGTGAAAAACTTATATTTATTATATAAATTGATTAAGCAAAATAACAAAACAAAAACTAAACTAAACTGAAATGCTTCTTTAACTTGCGATTTAGTCGTGTTGACTTGATCCTAGCAGCTTTACGTACTTACATGTATACAGTTTTCTACATAAAACTAATAAATAGATAATATTTTTACCTCAGACATATTGTATTGAAGAAAAAATGTGTTCGAAAAGTCTGTGAAAGACGAGGAATTGTCAACAGCTCAGAGGGATGTGACAACTATGACAACAACAACTGTGAGAGCGCACTGTAAATAAAGGAAAATGTATAAAACGATAGGCATTTCGTGCGAAATGTTATCCGGAACGTAGTGTAAAACTTTCATTTCAAAAGACACGGGTTCTATAACTTTTTTACATTAACCCCAAACGCTGCGCTTCAGCTGCGAGTGAGGTTGAAGCTCCTGCTGTCGCTGCTGCCGCTGCAACTTTATTGTGTTTGAAGCGCAGACGGCGACCCTGCAGCCTTTGAAATGGCGCTCGCGGACTTAAGCACGCTTCTTTTTGTACAATTTGGCCTCTTTTAGGTTGCGCTGAGCATTATTTTTGCGGTTCCTTGCGCAATTCGAGACCGGGTCTCTGTTTTTGTGCGCGGGAGAATTGGCAAAGTATGATTTAGTTCAATTCTTTGCTTATATTTACGGTTGCATAACAAGGCCGCAGCGAACCCCGGACTTGCGTGAGGATTACGGCGGCTTTGGAGCGCTTGGCCTAACCGCAGCCGGATATCGGTGAGTAACTAAGAGTGTAGAACAAAAAACGATGTTCTTGTTGGTTAAAAATATTTTACAATATATTTGGCTTCTTTAGTCTAGGAACTGAAGTGAATTTAATACTGAACATGTATGTTATTTCGTTATTTGTGTTTTAAATAGCTGGCAGTAGCATTAGCTAGGCTAACGCGGACGGCGTGTTTACAAACAGTAGCGATCGCCAACATCCTGTTAGTTTGTATTTACTTCTTAAAATAACAGTCAAAATGTTCCACTCTGGTAAAACGTTTAAAAACCAAAAGCCAAATTTAGTTTCATATGGTTAATCATTCCTACAAATCGGTCTGAATTATTTAGTTAACCACTATTTTGAAGCCGATGTAATTATTTTAAATGAACTGCTTCTCGTTGGTGACAAATTCAATAAAAATAAGAGGTTTTGGACGTTTCTGTGTAGCCTCATTATATATTGTAAAAACAAACTTATAACGTACCCTAAAATATGCTACTTTTTCAATTAAAAGCACCGATTATAACTAAACATTTTCATATCGTTACTAATCAATAATACACAACATTTTGCAACTAGTTTTATTTTTTTTTAACACATGGAAGAAACATAACATATATCATTAATATTTGGAGCGTATATATATCTCCAAAATCCAAAATCTTATGTCTACTGTGTGAATAATTAATTTAATCAAACTACACGTAAAAGTTATTCTACAACAGTTGTGTTTAGAAACCTTGTTAGGATTTGAGTCTAAAATATCAAATTGTCTCAGTCATGTATGGTATTATTATGTCTTTGCTTTATTTGCTTTTTAGGTAAATTATCTTACGTGTTTTAGTCTGTAGACACAGCAAAAACATCTTAAAAATAAAAAAAATATTTATCTATCTATGTATGTATAAAATATAGTGCTTGTTGAATTTATATCTACTTAGTTAAATGGACAAATTAAATAAGCTTTCTTTTTCCAGTGACTGGATTCTCTTATTCTTCAACAGATTCTTCGACAACTACAGCAGAAAACCTGACCTTTTTCAGGCCAAGACTGCAACATTATGACCTAAAATCCATAAATTAGGTCTCATTAGTTGATTAATCCCACAACTATTGAAAAATAATCTGCAATATCCTCACTTATAAAAAAAAACCCCTCAGATTCAACAGCACCACCAGCCGTCATGGCGTCGGTACCAGTGTACTGTTTGTGTCGCCTGCCGTATGATGTGACCCGCTTCATGATCGAGTGTGACAACTGTCAGGACTGGTTCCATGGAAGGTGGGTCGTGTCCAGATGTAGAGTAATTAATATTGTTAAAATAACTCTCCTTAGAATTGTATGTTTCATGTACTTACCAATAAACTAATCAGTTTCCCATGTAACGTACCCTTTCCTGTGCAGCTGTGTTGGTGTTGAGGAGGACAAGGCTGCTGAGATTGATTTGTATCATTGTCCAAACTGTCAGGTTACCCATGGGCCCTCTGTCAGTACGTAATAATTTCTTGCATATACAGTACGTCTTGACATTTCTCATGCTCTTTTGTTTCGTTGTAACCTCGTGTTGATGTGCGTTTTTCCCCTCCTTTAGTGCGCAAACGGCGTGGGGCAAACAAGCAGACAGATGTGAGTGCAGCAGGAAGGGATCCCAGTCGACCAGTTAAGACTGGAAGTCCACAATTTGTCAGGGAGCTACGGAGCCGCACCTTTCCGAGGTAGAACTACCAGCACCGTGCCCAGCATAACAAGGTTTAATACAAAATGCAGTATCTAAAGCGATGTTCCGTGTTTCACTAACAGTGCGGATGAAGTTCTGCTCAAACCATCTGGAGCACAGCTGACGGTGGATTTCCTCGAAGAGCATTCATTCAGTGTTCCCGTCATGGTGCTGAGACGGGATGGTCTGGGAATGACACTTCCACCGTCATCCTTCAGCGTCAATGATGTAGAGCACTACATTGGTATGGTTTGAAATTAAATGACGACACCCTGAGTTACCTCAAATTGATTGGCCCCAAAAAGTTGAATTTCTAATAATATTTTATAGATTTGTTCTCCACATTTTATGGTAAATCCTCTAGTGCTCAGAACCCCAATCCACAGACTCATTCTGGTTCAGTGTTGCATTACAGAGAATCTATGGGAAACTGAGTTTTTTTTTTATAACATTTTTTCTTTTGTATTGAACACTGAAAGCTGATAGGGTGGGTGGTGGCCCTTACCTTATTTGACTCGGAGAAGCCCCTGGAGTAGACGATGTGGTGTTAATGAGAATTAAGTATTTTGGCCAATAAATGTTAGTGAGGATTTCATAGGTGTTACTAATTGAGCCTGACACCAACCCTGTGCTCTCTGTTCATTTTAATTCCTTTGCAGGATCGGACAAAGAGATCGATGTGATTGATGTGTCAAGGCAGTGTGACCTGAAGATGAGATTGGGAGACTTCATTGAATATTACAACAGTCCAAACCGGGACAAAGTGCTGAACGTCATCAGCCTGGAGTTCTCAGAGACCAGGTCAGCAAAAAAAATATTCCACTGTGATATTTTTATGTTCAGTTTAAATCCAAAAATGTGTGTCCAGTGTGGGTTTTTTAAACTAAAGACAAATTCTGGGTCTGTTAGACTCTCAAATCTGGTGGAGACTCCAAAGATTGTGAGGAAACTGTCATGGGTGGAAAACCTTTGGCCTGAAGAGTCTGTGTTTGAGCGCCCCAATGTTCAGAAGTACTGCCTCATGGGAGTAAAGGACAGTTACACCGACTTTCACATTGACTTCGGGGGGACCTCTGTGTGGTATCATGTTCTGAGGGTAAGATTTTTTTTTTATTTTCTGTCAGGTTTGTGTTCAATTCTTTTAAGCTAAACTCTTGGATGGGAAATATATTGTCTGGTTTGGACATTGCATTAGTTTGTCTTCTTCTCGTCTGATATCTACAGGGCGAAAAGATCTTCTACCTGATTTCCCCAACACCAGCCAACCTGGCACTGTTTGAGCGGTGGAGCTCTTCATCAAACCAGAATGAGATGTTCTTTGGTGACCAGGTTGATATGTGTTACAAATGCTCCCTCAAACAAGGGAACACTCTGTTCATACCAACAGGTAAACTAAACAGTGTTTGCTCTGTCTTCTCTCCCGGGAGGGACATGTCTCATTTTCAAAATACTAATACTGTTACTGTGTCTTTCAGGGTGGATTCACGCTGTCCTGACTCCAGTAGACTGTTTGGCATTTGGTGGAAATTTCCTGCACAGTCTTAACATTGACATGCAGCTGCGGTGAGTTTTTAACTAAACTAAATCTTTTTTCAGTTGTTAATAAAAAATGATTGGCCTGTAAATTAATAAATAAAATTATTTTCAAAAGAATTCCTCACTTTTTTTCTGTCTGTTATTTGCAGGGCGTATGAAATAGAGAAGAGGTTGAGCACAGCAGACCTATTTAGGTTTCCTAACTTTGAGACTGTGTGCTGGTACGTTGGAAAGCACCTTCTGGACATCTTCAGAGGTGAGAGTTTAAACCTGATGCCAACTTCCGTAGGTTTTTCTTCCGTAGTGTTAATATTTTGTCATGTACATCATTCATTTATATTTATTTTTTTTGTCGCAGGTTTACGTGAAAATCGCAGACATCCCGCAACTTATCTGGTTCATGGGGCAAAAGCCCTGAATAACGCTTTCCGCAGTTGGACTCGTAAAGAGGTTTGTGAAAACTAACTAAAATATTAATATTTAGCAGTAATTAGTCTGTTTGTTTTTGTTTCCAGTGTGCATATTTGCTTTTGTAACAAAAACGTAATGATTTCTGTCCTTGCAGGCTTTAGCAGATCATGAGGGAGAGATTCCTGAAAACATTAACACTCCGACTTTAGTGAAAGATTTGGCCAAGGAGATTCGCCTGGTTGAGGTAAACAGCAGATACATTCAAACTGGAACTTGTTTTTTTACTTTTTTTATTGAATATTTCTGCGAAAATATATTTGTTATAAGTACATATTTTTGTTTTGTTTTTTTTCTTTTTTTGCAGGACATCTTTCAGCAAAACATTGGTCGCACTGGACCCCAGTTTCCTGGTTCTCCTCTCACTAAAGCTCCACTGACCAGCTCTCAGAATTCAGGACACCCACCGGTGAAAAAGAAAGGACCTAAACCCAAAGAAGTGCTTGGGGGTCTGGGCCCAGCAGTGACCAAGAAGAAGAGTCAGAAAGGACTGATTAAAGCAGAGGCTGGGGAACTGGACCTCATCGAAATCCACACCAAACATACACTCAAGAAATTTCAACCTGGCAAATCTAAAAACAAGAACAAGGTATAGCTTGATACCTGTAGATCACCAGTGGATGTTTACTTCAGAGTTTGTGTCTAAACTCTTGATTTATTTTTCTTTCCAGTTGGATCTACCACTGGAAGAGTTGGAAGGGAAGCTGAATAAAAGAAAACTCAAGCTTGTGTTGACCAATGGAAAAATTCAAGGGTGAGTTTTTGGTGTCTTCAATATCAAAATATTTTCCTCAAATATTTCCACAAAGTTTTGACGTCATTACCTGCCATTTTTGTTGTAGAAAGAAGGACGGCAGCAGTAATGGCGCAGGAGCTGCTGGAAAATACAAACATCTTGCTATGGAGGCGGCCAGTCTGTCTGATTTGGAATCTGAAGATGAGCTGCAGATCGATGAGACTCCACCACCGAGACGCAAACCTCCGGGACCAAGCAAGAAAAAGAAAATAAGCGGTAGGGATTTTAAACAAAAGCAATTAAATCTTAACCTATATTACTTAATGTTTTTACTATTATTATAGAACTGGTCTTACAGATGGACAGTGTCAATTTACTCTATTTAATCTGTATGTACAGGTCTTCCGAGGAAGCTGCCCAGAGCTAAACCCTGTTCTGACCCGAACCGTATCAGAGAGCCAGGAGAGGTTGACTTTGACATCGAGGTGAGATCATTAGGGGAGACTATGAGAGACAGGTTTCCTGGAGTCAGTCGTAGATACTAAATGCTAATCAGCTGTATAGTTGTATACACCAGTGTTCCCCAAACTTTTTTGCAGCATGGACCAGTTAAATGTCTTGAACTATTTTCTCGGAACTGTCGTTAAGTTGTGGCAGATAAATACTCCTTATTAAAGTACATTTCTGGTGTGCTGAAATATTTAACTACCTATCAAATCTTCCTGACCGGAATTAATGTGCATGCACACAACAAGGGTTTCCCAAGTGGTCGCAGCCTATAAATTTCTCCTACCAGACCAGTATACAAGGTTAGATTCTTGTATCAACGACTCTGCATCATTTTCAGTTTATTGTTGTCTTCACTGAGAATTTTTTTTTTTTAATCAAATATAGTTCCATTATTGATGATGGAATCCTAGCCATTCTATTGTTCAGTTCTTTTGTTGAAATGGGTATGGATCAAGTGGAAGTAATGGACAGATGGGGAAAAAAAATGAATCATTATTTCTCTGCGCCCCGGCACCAATTCACCCACGGACCAGTACCGGTCCCCGACCCAGTGTTTGGGCACCACTGGGAAAACAGTTCATATAGCTAATCTATAAATCATGTCTATATTTACCTCATTAACCAGTTCAAAAGTAACTTTGGTTTTGTGCACGTGTCTGCAGGAGGACTACACCACAGATGAGGAAGCACTAGCTGCTCATGGAGTGAAAGGTGGTGCAGGGGGAATTCTGGACTTACTAAAGGCCAGCAAGCAAGTAGCAGGACTGGACTCTGCAGCACTGAGGTCAGATGTTTTTACTTCTCACAAGTGTGTGATTATAAAGATACATCAACACAAACGTTTGGATTTTATGAACCTCAGTCTGAAGGCCTAAATATTTTTCCTCTTTCTCAGTGAGGAAGCACCAGCTTCTCCCAGCACTCGTGATGCCATTCAGGGAATGCTTTCCATGGCTAATCCCCCTTCCTCATCCTCATCTTCATCCTCTTCTTCTCCATTATCGATCTCCGGAGGTCTGACAGAGGGCTTAGGGGTGGTGAAAGAGAAGGGAGGCAGGGCTGTGTGGGTAACTGGCGGGGTCAAAAAGACAGGAAGTTCCGAGAAGAAAGCCGTCATCCAGCGGCCGGGAAAAAGGCCAATCAAACGACCGGCCCGTCATTTAAGTGACGAGGAAAGTCCAGATGAGCAGGAAACCCTAGGAACCTGTTTTAAAGATTCAGACTATGGTGAGCAGCTCTCTTTGAGAATCACAAGCCTTTACCAAGTATGTGGTGTTTTGAAGAATGGTAAGTGATGCTTCTGCTCCGTCCTTCAAGTTTATCCGTCCCTGGAGTCTGATGAGGAGGACCATGCTAATAAAACTAAAATGAAGCGCAAGAAGAACTGGGATGACTCTCCTTGGAGTCCTAAAGGTAATGGCTGAGACACAGTTTCTTTTTAAAGATGTTGTTTGAGCAAAATATTTATTTCATTTATTTAACAACTGGAGAAAAGTATCAGGACTGATCTGTGATAGAAGAGAGTCAACTAGAGATTGAGATGGTTTGGACATGTTCAGAGGAGGGACAGTGGATACATTGGTAGAAGAATGATCCCAGAGATGGAGCTACCAGGTAGGAGACAAAGAGGAGAATGAGGGAGGACAAGGAGGTAGTTGGAGTTGAAGTTGAGGATACAGAAGACAGGGGGAGATGGAAATTGTTGAGTCACTATGGTAACCCCTGAAACAGGGACAAGCCGAAAGGAGAAGAATAAGTTTGAGCAATTTATTTAATTTAACTTCTTTTAATTTTTCATTTGTAGCCCGAGTGATGCCCACACTTCCCAAACAAGAACGACCAGCCAGAGAGGGAGCCAGAGTTGCATCTGTGGAAACTGGTCTTGCAGCTGCTGCTGCCAAGCTCGCACAACAAGTGAGTCCAACCAAATAAACACTAGTCTTGGTAATAGTGATTCTGTCCTGTAGCTGTTGAGGTTACAGCACCACCATCATGTCTGATGTGTTCGTTATTTTTCTATTTTGATTCAGGAGCAGCAGAAACCTGCCAAGAGAAAGTACACCAAAAAACAGCGCCCTCCTCCTGCAGTAGTCGCCTCTCCCCCTCCTCCACAGATCGAGCAGGCACCGTCGTCTCCATTACCTGCTTCAGAGTCAGCTGGAGACTTTAGTCCGGAGAGAAGGATGGATTATTTCTCTGCTAGTCTGCTGGACCATGAATATACAGCAGGACCAGGACCTTTTGGGCCTGGAGGTCCCAGAGGTGGTGGCGCTATGGCCCCTGGTGTGTTCCTCACGTCACGACGACCGTCGCTGTCTCCACAGAACAGTAACTCTCTGTCTGGTGCATCCCCTGCAAGCCAAGGAATAACAGGAGTTGGTCAGTAAAAAAAACAAAGTGCATTCATTTTGTATCTTTGTTTAGAATTTAAAACAATTCTCTTTTTCCTTTCCATATAGGAAAACGTCCAAAGAAAGGACTAGCAACTGCAAAACAGAGACTTGGAAAAATTCTTAAAATCCATCGCAACGGGAAGCTCCTCTTGTAAAGTACATTGAAGATGTGAAGTGAAGAAGACAAAAAAGGGATATTGTAAAAGTAAGTCCGAAAAAAAAAATCTATATTTTGTACTTAAATTTGTTAACTGTCCTTAGCCGTTAATTGAATTTTGTTGTTCTGCCATTAAGCAGGTATTCAACCAAGTTTGTGGCCGATTTGTCACTCCTTTTTTTGTATCTGCATTCAGGTATTTTCAGAGATGCATCTCTCTTTTTTTTTAACGGATTACAGTGATTATTGTCATGATGTTGATTAGATTAGTATCATGATATTAGGGCTGAACAGTGATCTTAGGTAGAAAACTAGAAAATAATTCTAGATATTTGTTTTTCTTTACAAATTATGTTTATATGTTCATCCAAATTAAAATGTCCAACATACTTTTTTTTAAAGGGAAGGAAAAACACCTGTTGTCACGCTGTTGTCTTGTTGCATTGAGTTGTAGTTTTAACCCAAAAACCTTGTGTTTTTCCCACACGATAAACATCAATTTGTCCTCTTTATCAGAAATCTGTATTCATTTTATCAACTAATGACTATGTAACCGATATAACAGTTTTATTTATCATTTTTATTTATCAAGAAAAACTTCATTGTTTTATGTGTTGTCATCACCTTGTCTTCAAAGTCCCACTTTGACTTTTTCAACCACTTAACACATGTACAAACCTTTTTCTGTGGCTTTCTTACTGTTTTTTTTTTTTTTTTTACAATTTAAGTTGACACTGTACATATTTGTAATATTTGTAATTTATATAGCTACATTTGAAAAGCAGAAAATTATATGTTGAAAAGACTTAGTTTTTTGCAGGTTACCTTAATTTGTCAGGTCAGATTTAGACATGTTTTCTTTTCACAGAATGTACTAGCGATAAAAAGAAATGTAGATTTATTTGTTTAAATACGAGTGACGGTGCAGAACTCAATTTCATATGTACATATATACTGTATGATGTAATTTAAGTTCTTTTATAGTTCCAGACATTTTGAAATCTTTTCTTAACATAACTTGTACATGAAACATTGCTGTATTTGGAATCTATCTGAAAAAAAAATCCCTTTTTTTATATTTGTATGCAGGATATGTCTTGCCTAGTTTTGTCGTGTCGTGTTGGTATACTATTGAAATGTGTGCTAGACATAAATGCCCCTGTAGTATCCATTTAGTTTTTTTTTATTAATTATTGTTGCTACCCACTCTTGTGTTGGTGTGTACTGTGTTTTAAAAATGTACTTAAAAATATACATTTGGGCAAAAAAAATTTTCACTGAATTTTTTTGGGCAAATGTTGCTTTACCATTTTTTGCCACTGGAGGTCAGTATGAACGTCGTCCTCATTTTTAGATTCATATGGCGAAGTTATACAACTTCACTTAAAAATAGACATTTGGGCAAAAAAAAAAATTTCCATTGAATTTTTTTTGGCAAATTTGGCTTTATTTTCCCTTTTTATGCCACAGGGGGTCGGTATGAATGTCATCCTCATTTTTAGATTAAGTTATACAACTTCAGACTGCATTTAAAAAAAAAACACTATTAGACTGCATTGCAGCATTGTGGGCAGTTCTTCCTCAGGGTTTTGGGTAAGTACTATTATTTATTTTTAGTATTGACATAACATTCAGTCTAGACATGGGCTTAATGTGTTAGTACATTAGTATTTTTACTCCCACTCATAGTTCAGTGGCGTCAAACCCATTTATACCATGAATACCATACATGAACAACACAACTATTATTGATATAACAACTCTATAAGATACCATAACATGTTACTGTATTTTATTATTAATAATTTATGTTACTAATATTGTCCATTGAATATTAGTCATTATAAAACAATGTTTAATCTATCAGGTTATGAAACCTGCTGCATAGACATAATAAAATGCTTTCCAAGTGGGCCATACAAAATGACTTGGCGGGCCACATTTGGCCCCCCGGCCTTGAGTTTGACACTTGTGCCATAGGTCCCAAGTTGCGTTTTATATAAAAACTATTTTCAAAGAAAGACTGCTCTTCCCCGTGTGCTATCGTGTGGACACGAAATCACATGATTGTAGTTGGAAGTATCAGGTATGAGCCTGATTTGCTCCGAAGCCAAAAAACGCAGCAATATTGTTTATCCTTAAATACAAGGGAGTGTCCGGGACCAGCGCAGCAGCAGGTATTCTCGCGAGATCTAAACTGCCCTACCAGTCGCAAGAGCAAGATGGTGAAGCAAATGTAACGCGCATCAGAGGTAAGGCGAATTACCTTTTCAACGCTCGCATAGCTTTAAATCTACTAGTAACATCTATGGTGAACACAGCAGTTGCTTCGCTTGGTTTTGAGCCGTCATGGTGGCAGAAGCATCTGAAATATGTGGATTTTCAAGGTGTAAAGCTTCTATCTGTTTGCTGTGTAGACCGCCATTTTTAATGTAGCCATGATCCCCGTGATAGAGCATTGTGCGGACTGCCAACTGGCTGGGCTCGCGCGAAACCCTCAAACACACGCACGGCGTCATGTTCACTGTACGTGGGGCTTTTGTGCCACTGCCTCCACAAGTTTAACCGTTTGCCAAGAAAAGCCGGTGAGCGGTATTTCACGTGTTTGTCTGACCGTAGAATGTGTAACTTGTGGTATTTTCGTCAACCGGAGAATAAAACAGACAAATAAGGACAGGCTAGCAAGGGGTGCTAGTTAGCCTGACTAATGTCACTTCAGTAGCTTCTAACTTGACCAACCGTAGCGTCGACATTGACCTCAGTTATTTTGTTTAATTACATACGTAAAATAATACAAAGCAGACTGAGCTTTATCAGCTTGTCAATTGACGTCATACCTTAAATATACGGATTGAGAAAGATGTAGGAAATAACAAATGAGGTAATGGGTTAAAAACGTCACCAGGTATTTAGTTTAATGATTCATTCGCTTTGAGCGTGTTGAATACGTCTACTTTAAATACAACTTAAAACTGACATAAACGTTTTTTTTATTCATATTTAGATTTTAGAATTTAAGAGCAATGCCATTAAGGGTAAATTATACTTCTTTCCTTTTGGCTTGTCCCCATTTTTCAGGGGTTGGCACAGCGAGTCAACAATTTCTATCTCCCCCTGTCCTATCCTCAACTCTACCTCCATGTCCTCCCTCACTGCATCCATCAATCTCCTCCTTGTCTCCTACCTGGTAGCTCCATCTCTAGGATCATTCTTCTACCAATGTATCCACTGTCCCTCCTATGAACATGTCCAAACCATCTAAATCTGGCTTTTCCTGCTTTTTCTCCAACCCTTCCTGTCTGTGTTGTCCCTCTAATCACCTCATTCCTGATTCTGTCCATCCTTGTCTCTCCTAAAGAGACCCTTAGCGTCTTTAACTCCTCCATCTTCATCTCTGTCTCCTGTTTTCTTCTTATTCCTAGTGTCTCTAATCCATACATTATAAGGATTTCCAAACGTTAAATGTCCTCAATCTCAGTTTTGTTTTACATTACCATGACTATGAATTGAAATTACAAGCATGTGTAGCTATTGGTGTCTGTATGTTGTCAACAAATGTCTGGTAGTTACATATCCTTTTGCATTATCTGGTTGGTATTGTTGGCCTGTTGGTAGAGACCACTCTCAAGCCAGTTTCAACTACTTCTACTTTCTGTCTGCGGTTTAAACATTCTCAGGCTACATATCAAATGGTTTGTGAGTGAGGTTCATTAGTGAATTACATTAATCTCAGTCTAATTCACTGCTTTCTAAGGAACATAATTGTTGGAGTTACTGGAGTTTCAGTGCAGTCCATGACTAGATTGCTGCTATGGTATGAAAGTGTGATGCCATTTGTGAAACAATCTAAAATAGATACTCTGTGAATAGTGTAGGATTGCATTTGTATTCTATGGCACATTGGATATTTATCATAAATCTGACTTTATTATGTATTACTTTACACAAAGCAATCATAGATAATGAAAGCATCAATAGTATTGTATTTATCGTCTTATAGAGTTGCTAAACTTTTACTGATATACAATTTTGAGAAATCAGGAGATGCTACTGAATGTCACTGATCAGATTACCTGCCTGTGTAACCAAGGAAGGAGGGTATATGTGGCTAGAAGTTCCTGAGTCTAAGCTGCGAACATGACATCAATGCAATTCTTTCCAATATAACTTCTCTTCACTGACAAAAACTCCTGAGTGTTTTCATAAATCATATGACTCAGGGTATTTTTCTGTTTTGTCTGCAATAATGGTTGACCAAAGTGCTAATTTGAAGGTGAATCATTTTTAAAACTAAATTCTCCAGACATTTTATAAATTCTAACCATATATTGGACGGACCATATATTGTGCTACCAACAAGAGCATATAGAACAAACTATGGATCAAAGGCAGAGGGAGTAATCAAAGTCTGAGGACAGATAAAAGGTATAGAAAAAAATAATGTCAGGGATTTATAAACTGACCGCGGTTTAACAGAGTTCAGATCGCCAAAGCAGTATTGGTCAGAAATGCATATTGATTGCACCAAATCTGTCGGAAACAAGAACGAGGCAAAGGAAAGGTAAAGATTAAAGCAGACAGTAAGGCCACACGATAAATGCCAACTGCTGTAAAACAAATCTCCACATCCAGAAGTAAGGCTAAATGTAATAAAATAAATCAACATTGTACATTTTGTAGGATTTGTTGGGTACTGGAATCCCTTGGGTACTAATCAAGCAGTACAATTAAGTCATTATTTAAAACTAATTCCACGTTTTCTTTCAGAGAGTTGCCAGAAACTAAGAAAGCATGTCAGGGATGACATTGGTGCAGCTAATGAATCAAAGCAGTTTCTGGTATGTAATGCCAAACATGTCTCTCTGTGAAAATGGTTCTATTAGGACACTGTGTGGAAACAGATAGATATGGCTGAAAATGTAGGAGTTAATGGATCGGATAAGTAATGTTTTAATTAACGTACTTGTGCAATTTATTTGGCAGTGCAGGGTTAAGAGTATTTATTTGGTAATGTATTTGATACTGTTATCTATAATTCATACAATGAATACTATAAACGCTCACCATTACCTACTTCATCATTTTTTTTGCGCATGATCTTATCAGTTTATCCAGATGGGTTTGGCAAGATTAAACATGTTAGCTGCAAGAGCTGCTGTGATTTATCAGCTGTTCATCTTAGTTCACTCCAAGGTGCAGAGTGTGTTCCATTTACAGCATCACAATATTACTTAGGAATCGTGATGTATTGATCACACTTATCAGTACATTGCAGTACCTATTTGTGTTTTAACTCTTTTTAATAGAATTGCATCATAATTCTAAGCTTTTACAATAATAATGACATGCTATTATTAAGCTAAGCAAGAGTCCGTCATGTAGACGTCCAGAAATATTATATCGGGGGTCCCAAACTTGCGGCCCGAGGGCCATTTTTGGCCTGTAGAGCAACATTTTGAGGCCCACACCTTGATGTGAAAGTTGAATGTTAGCGTGGCAACAAGATTTATAGAAGGATTCTACTGCAAGTCAATGTTAAAAAATGGTTTGTTTGATGCACTCAGTGGTAGACTCTGCTGAGGATAAACGTGAGTATTTCAAGACTTGTCTGAAGTGTTGTATTACAGTGGAAAACTGATTTATTTATTTATTTTTTAAATTTTCACTATTTTTTCTTTGTTTTTAACATTTATTGCTAATGGGGCCCTTTGGTGAAATGGCAGTGAGATAGTGGGGCAGTGGGGATGGTTCCAGATCCAAAGCTGCCGCCTGTTCACTTTGGTGATGGGTTAAATGCAGAGGTTACATTTTGTGGTGTGGATCACAATGTTGCAATGACGAGGAGTTTGCTTTCCTTTCCTTTCCTGATGATTAAGTAAGACACGATGCCTCATAAACACTGTTTCTCATCATACTTGATATTGATTTTAAAATATTCTTTTTTGGTCATCACTCCCATCTCCCATTTTTACACTATTTGAACATAAATATTGTAAATATGTCTACATCTGGTGCAGTTTATTTACCCCTGTAGTGCTGTTTGAACAGTAAATAAATCTTCCAACATTATCATCCCTGGCTGCTGCGTCTAGTTATGATTTCCATCAGGTATCCAAACTGGAGTGGATCCTGTGATATATTGGGCTGCATGGTGTTTATCTTTTGTGACCTTTACATCTGGTGAAACGTTCTACAAATGCTGGCTGTGGCACGATTTCACTACATGCAAGGGAAAAGTGATCTGATCAGGTTTAGGTGATGAATCAGTATCGGTACCTCTCTTACACTAAAAATGTAGTATTTTTTATGTGTGTACTCTGGTCTAAATCAATAATTAGTGGGGCGTATATAAGAATATAACTTTATATGTAAACCCCATGTGGCTTTTAGTACAGAGGTAACTGATATATCTGGGTTTTTAATATTTCCTATGCTGTATATAACTTAATGCATTGTGTTTCACCTGAGTAGCGTTGCAGTTTCCTTTACCACATGTAACATTAAGCAATGAGATGAGTAATGGTGTGTTTAATGTCCCAAGATGCGCATTAAACGCATTACAGAAGGCTGGAATTTGTACACAAGATGTATTCTTAGTTTTACTGTTTATTCCATTATACTGCTTTTGCAAAGCTCAAGATGTTTGGGGAAAAGGAAGGTCAGGAAGGTTTGGAGAAAAAGCTAGAGTAGCCAGATTGAGATGGTCTGGACAAGACGAGGGACAGTGGATACATTGGTAGAAGAATGATCCTTGAGATGGAGACAAAGAGGAGATTGATGGATGCAGTGAGGGAGGACATGGAGGTAGTTGGAGTCGCAGTAGAAGATACAGAGGACAGGGGGAGATGGAAAACCTTGATTCACTGTCAAAGGGACTAGACGAAAAGAAGAAGATGTATTCTTACTTTTACAGTTTTATTCTTTACAAACATTCTGCAACACCTTCAACTTATTTATACTTGTGTTATTACATTTTTTCTACTTACATTTTAATTATATTTTCCTACATTTCTTTTATAGCTATTTTATATGTATATCTTTTTATTGTTTTTTCCTATATTATTATATCTTATAATTTTTGGAGCTACTGCAAAAAGTGTGTTTTCTCCCTTGGGGGATGAACAAATAACTAATCTATTTTATTCTTCTATTCTATTATACTGGTTTTGCAAAGGTTCTGTCAGTCACCCTGGTGGTTCTCATGATAGTTGTATGTAGTTGTGTTGACGAAAAGACTTTTCGTCGTCATAAGGCTGGCCGTCTTACATTAATATGCACTGCGTCGATAAACACAGGCTCATTCCCAGCCGTAACATTATTCACTTTTTGCACACTACCCACTCATGGTGACTCTGCTAACAGCTAGTGTCCACCAGTGTGTGCCACGAAAACAAGCGCGGACACCCCGAGGAGAAGCACAGCGGGCCAGTGAGATTCTTTATCCCACACGGCAGCCGGTGGTGTGTTTGCCTGGACATAAAACTAAAAACAGAAGTGGCGGAGTCACGGTAGACTCGTCCGACAATGATTCAGCGAGTCATTCTGCTTCCCTGCTGCTGCTAGCTCCACAGCTAGCGCGTGTCATAGCCAGTCTTTGAGGATCCGGGTTCGGACTCCGGACCTCCGCAAAGTGTTGCTGTGTCTTTTTCCGAGGTATTTGACACACGCCAATGTCACTGTCGTCGGTCAGTGAATGCTGTTTGTTGTACGCTTCAAACAAAAGACCTGATGTGGCTGAAGCAAGGAGTGCGGGTTCCTTTGCGGCCTTTGAAGCCTCGAGTTAAATTAGTCAAAGAGTCCGGGTCTGGACAGTCTGGGGAATCTAACAGAGATGAACTGACAGTTGTGGTCAACGCGCCAGAAGTGGTTGGTTCGTATCTGGCAGCAGATAGGTGTTTTCTGCGAAGTTAATAAATGGATTCTTCGTCGTTTTTTGTTGACTTTAATGGTAAGACTGGCGGTATAGGGTGGTTTCTGTTCGACCCGGGAAAGGATCGGTCGTTACCGGTAGGGTTAGCTTTAGCTGCTCGGTGGCTACAGCAACTCCGCAGCAAACATTACCGCTCGATTCCTTTGGCACTTTTGACTTCTGTGTTTTTCAGAAAACCTTTTACCAAACAAACCAGACGGCTTTGGAATCCTTTACTCTAGCGCCACATGTTGACACTGTATTACATTAACTGAACTGAACTATTATTATACGTTTAAACTGCGTTATTTCACTTGACGAAGGTTGAGGCGGCGACTATTTACATCTGATTGGAACTCATAAGATACTGTTGCGTCTTCTCTATGAGTCAAACTATTCTTATTGTGTTTGTGTTGTCTATTTCTAGCCATATGAACCTGTTTCCTGCTTTGCGTTGTGATCAGAGCTGCCAAAATTGTGTGAAACGAAACTAGTCTTAGTGTTAAAATCTACACAACAGCCACTTAATATAGGAATAATTACTTCCTATTGTTTTAATGCTTCGATGTTGATGTGATCATAGATCAGTGGGTACAGATAGACATTTGATTGTTACTTAAATATGAAGTTCAGTAGTAATGTGCTGCAGAGCAGTGGTGCCCAACCACTGTGCAGGGGACCGGTACTGGTCAGTGGGTGAATTGGTGCTGGGCCGCACAGAAATAATGTTCTGTTTTGGCCCCATCTGTCCCTTACCTCCACTTGACCCATATCAACAAAAGAACTCAACAATAGAATGGCTAGGATTGCATCATCAATAATATAACTATATTTGATTAGGAAATATTTTCTCAGTGAAGACAACAACAAAAAACTAAACTAACAACAATGACGCAAGTCGTCGATACAAGATTCTAACTTTTTATACTGGTCTGGTAGCAGAAAGTTATAGGCTGTTTGCGCTTGAGAAATTCTTGTGCCCATGCACAGTTAAATTGGGTAGGAAGATTTCAGAACACCAGTAATTTGATTTTGCTACAACTTAACGACCGGTCTGTGAAAATAGTACAAGACATTTAACCAGACAGTGGCGCAAAAAAAGTTTTTCAATACACTGATTTTGGTTATCAGTCTTTCTGATAAACTATACTATACATTTTTCTTGCCTTTACAGACATTTAATGATTACTGTTTTTTTTTGTCAATTTTTTACAGGTAACGTCCCCAGAACATGCTGTTAAGTGGGTATTGCCAAATTCTTTTTTCTGTAAGTACACTTTATATTTTAAGCTGCGTCCTACCATAAAGTATATTGTATCTAAATAATGATTTATTAATTAATAATGTTACTATTGTTTGATGTTTGGGGTAAAAGTTGTGTCATTCCAATGTTTATTAAACAGCTTCAAAATGCTCAAGCTGGTTTGCGATTTTTAACAGGAGCGATAAAAGGAAAACATTCGCAATGAAGGTCGACAGGAGCAAATTGAAGAAAACCCCTACGGAAGCTGTAAGTCAGCATTTCCTTTTGGTTTCAATTTATTCTTTAGATTTTGTAGCTTTAGCTACTGAATATAGAAACAGAGTTGGAGTATTTCACACATCTCTTTTGTCTTTATTGCAGCCTGCCGACTGCAGAATACTTATAGAGAAGCTCAAGGCATGTAGTGATGAGCAACTATTAGTGGAACTGCAACACATCAAGACCTGGAATATTGGAAAGGTAAACATTAAAAAGTTCTACATCTATTACACATTGGCTAGTCATCATTCTTTAGTGTATCATGCTTGTTTATTAAGACTATCTCTCTATAGGTCTCTTAATTAAGCAGCCCATGTGCAAAGTATCTCTCTAGTTGTCCTCTGGTTCACGTAATGATTATTATGATTTATACTGCATGCTTTGAAAACAACTTATTTGCACTGCTGTTTTTCACTGCAGTTTCATTACCAAAAACTTGTTTGTAGTGCTTCAACAATACAGTGTAGTTCTTCAGCATATTTTGCAGATGACATTGTAGCACAACAATAAAAAGACAGTAAGAATAGGAGGTTTAACTGGGCCAGTGGTGGGTCCCGGGTTTTACTCCAGGACCCACGTTTTCCTGTGGTCATTAATTCGCAACCCACTCTCATAGAATTCAAACAAATTCATTTTAATTAAAAAAAAAAAAAACCTTTGAAAAATTACTTCTTTTTTACATACTCATTTTATTCAGCAGTGTGCTTTTCAAAATAAGAGTTTTTCAACAGCAGATTCACATTATTTAGCTGATTTTTGACCAGCTGTTTGCGACCCACTTTTGGGTCAGACCCTCCAGTTGTGAACTACTGAACTAGACAGTCTCAGCATTATGCCACTTCACACCAACATGTTTCTGATACTAAAGCTGGCAGACGGCTGCATCTCTAAACTTATTCTATATGAGTAATGGCCTGTCTTCAACAGTGTGAACTGTACCATTGGGTGGATCTGCTGGACCGCTTTGATGGCATCCTCTGTGACGCAGGCCAGACAGTGGAGAATATGTCATGGCTGCTGGTGTGTGACCGGCCAGACAATGGACAGCTCAAAGCCCTGTTGCTCGCAGTGCTTAATTTCACAGCCCTTCTAATTGAATATAGCTTCTCTAGGCATCTGTACAGCTCCATAGAGGTAGGTGTTTCTCTACACCACAGTACATCACAAGAAAAGAAGACAATATTTCAACTAAACAAAACCTTCTGTTGTATTCTCCCATTACATTTACAGCACTTAACCACCTTGTTAGCGTCATGTGACATGCAGGTGGTCCTGTCTGTGCTAAACCTGCTGTATGTGTTCAGTAAGCGCTCAAACTACATCACAAGACTGGGATCAGACAAAAGAACGCCTCTGTTGGCTCGTCTGCAGCACCTGGCTGAGGTTTAGTGAATGCCTTTTTTTTTTTCCTTTCCTGCTACGATTCCTATTGTCCCCTATGAGAAAGAACAGCATTGTTTAGACTCTGTCTTCATTTTTGTTTTGTAGAGTTGGGGAGGAAAAGAAAATGGCTTTGGTCTGGCTGAGTGCTGTAGGGATTTGCTAATGACGGTAAGAACTTATGTTTACTGCTGTTGTTACATCCATCGAGAAAATCACAACTAAATAATGGTTCACAAACCGATTTTTAACACATTCTACACCATCTCCTCCACCTGTCACTGCCCTCGAACAGAAGTACCCTCCAAGTGCCACAACGTTGCACTTCGAGTTTTATGCTGAACCAGGCCCCGGCCCTGAAGTCAAAGTAGATAAGAAGGTAAAGACAGCAATATTCACCTTTTAAACATGTATTTACTCAATAAGAAACATTTTTAATGCTTTTTGGACTCTTCTCTTTTCAACAGACAAGTAGTAACACACTACATTATATTCACATCGAACAGCTTGACAAGGTACAGTTATATTTTATTTGTATTTTTGTATAAAGCCACATTCATAAGTGGCCTTAACTCAACATTTTTGGGTCCTTTTATCTCCCAGATTTCAGAGAGTCCATCTGAGATCATGGAGTCACTTACAGTGATGTACAACATCCCTAAAGACAAACAAACCCTGCTGTTCACACACATCCGTCTGGCCCATGGTTTTTCAAATCACAAGAAAAGGTTGCAGGCTGTGCAGGCTCGACTGCATGCCATCTCTATACTGGGTGAGTAGACAACTCCTTACCATAAAGATACAAACTGTTTGTTCCTATAATGTAGGTTGCTGACAATTTCTGTTTTCTTTTGCAGTGTATTCAAATGCACTCCAAGAGTCAGCCAACAGTATCCTGTATAATGGCTTGATAGAGGAGCTGGTGGACGTATTGCAAATTACGGACAAGCAGCTTGTGGTAAAAAACATTTTACCATTTGTTCCTAATCACTGTCAATTAAGCCGTTTAAGTCTCTCAGCTAAATAACATTCAGATATTTAAATGCTGTGTAATCCTGAGTGAGTGTATATTCGGGAACTAAATGGAAACATTTTTGTGTTATTTGATTTTGTCCAGGATATCAAGGCAGCATCTTTGCGCACTTTAACCTCAATCGTCCATCTGGAGAGGACACCCAAACTTTCAAACATCATCGACTGCACTGGCACTGCTTCCTACCATGGCTTCTTGCCTGTGTTAGTTCGCAACTGTATACAGGCAATGATTGGTGAGTATTCAGTCACAATCATCATGATGACAGTTGTCACCCGGCTCTGCTTAATATTCTTAATTTTGAATTCAACAGACCCTTTAATGGAACCGTACCCACACCAATTTGCCACTGCACTGTTTTCATTCCTGTACCATCTGGCCAGTTATGATGCAGGAGGAGAAGCTCTGGTCTCCTGTGGTATGATGGAAGCCCTCTTAAAGGTAAAACTAGCTCCTGACACTACACTAATGTAATGATTTTTTTCATTCTTTAACAGTCTTTCTCAATTTGTACATTTTAGGTCATCAAGTTTCTTGGTGATGAGCAGGACCAGATCACATTTGTCACAAGAGCAGTGCGGGTTGTGGACCTCATCACCAATCTTGATATGGCTGCCTTTCAGTCCCACAGCGGCCTTTCCATTTTCATCTGTAGGCTAGAGGTTGGTTTTAGTCTCTTCTCTGCACCTTTACTAGCAGAACCAATGACTTGTCGTCACATGAACCTCTTCATAAACTTGTTTACCTAGCATGAGGTGGACCTGTCAAGGAAAGAGTGTCCCTTTGTCATCAAGCCAAAGATTCAGAGGCCAAGTGCAGCTGTGGAGTCCGAAGACATGGACACAGACATGGAGAGTAAGATGGCATACGTTAAATATTCTTATATAAAGAAATAGTGTATTTTTATCTATAAAATATGTTCTAAAATAAGTAGAATTATATTTTTTTAACTGTTAATATTACAATTATTTAGTGACAGAAGTTTCCATGGAAAGCAGCCCCGGACCGTCGACGTCCTCTGGTGCCAGACCTGAGGGAGATCATCGGCCACAGAGCAGCACTTCTAACACCCATACATCTCGCCCTGGTACACATACTTTGAAATTTAAATAAAATATATGTATTTATAATAATATCATATTACAATGACATGACGGTTATTTGCAGGTATGCAGTGTATCCCCCAGAGGGCAGCTCTGTTAAAGTCAATGCTAAATTTCTTGAAGAAAGCCATCCCGGATCCTTCATTTTCTGATGGCATCCGTCATGGTAAGTCCTCGGCACCATTCTTAACTGTTCAAAAGGCTTATAGAAAAGCGTAATTAGAATTGTGATATTGGTGTAATTGCAGCAAAACTAAGTGTTTATGTTTTTGTGCACTGAAGTTATGGATGGGTCCCTGCCTACCTCACTCAAGCACATCATCAGTAATGCAGAATATTATGGACCTTCACTCTTTCTCTTAGGTGAGTTTACAGTATTCCTCAGACCTCAGTGTAAGCCAAATGCCGCCACCTGTATATACCATAAATTGTATCATATTTTTTTTAACTGTTTCTTCTTTTTTTCTTGTCTCTGAATTTTGGATCTTTAGCAACGGAGGTGGTGACCGTGTTTGTGTTCCAGGAGCCCTCCCTGCTTTCTTCTCTACAGGACAATGGTCTCACTGATGTCATGCTGCATGCCCTTCTCATCAAAGATGTGCGTCTTGTGAAAATCTTTTCATCAACCCTTTATACTTATGGCAAATTCTGTGTTTTTTTGTTTTGTTTTGTTTTTTTTATCAAAGCTCTTAGTTAAATAATTGTATAAAACTAATCACAAAATTTGATGGTGGTGAGTTTTAATGTGTGTGACACTTATGGATGGTTAACTGTATCAGCCCTGTTTTACTCAGTTAAAGGTCAATATTTCTATTTTTCAGGTTCCTGCGACCCGTGAGGTGTTAGGTTCTCTGCCTAATGTGTTCAGCGCTCTTTGCCTGAATGCACGAGGTCTGCACTCCTTTGTTCAGTGCCAGCCATTCGAGCGCCTCTTCAAAGTGCTTTTGTCACCTGACTACCTGCCCGCTATGCGCCGACGACGCAGCTCTGACCCCCTGGGTTAGTTTTACTATTTTTGCTTCACAAATTCACATATCTGCAGTGAATAGCAGTTAATGTTGACGATGTTTGTGTTTGACTGTAGGTGACACGGCATCCAACTTGGGCAGTGCTGTGGATGAACTCATGAGACATCAACCAACTCTGAAAACCGATGCTACCACTGCCATCATTAAGGTGCTTTTATTTTAGTGTGATTTGTTTTTGTTCATGGAACTACGAACCCGTAACAAAGTTTTTAAATTACTACATCCATGATAGAACAAAGGGAATTGCTGGTTGTGAGAACCAAAGCAACACAAGTGATTTGCAATTTCATTATTTTTTTTGTGGGTTACAGTTGCTGGAGGAGATTTGCAACCTGGGTCGAGCCCCAGAGTACATCTGCCAGAAACCATCCATCCAGAAAGCCGATGGCACCGTAGCCGTCCCACCAGCACGGTCCAGCCATGCTGCAGAAGAAGCGTCAAGCGAAGATGAAGAAGAGGAGGAAGCTCTCCACACATTCACCCAGCAGCAAGGAGAGCCTGAGAGCAACAGACAGTCAGTGCCACTTGAACTGTATGACGAGTTTGTAACACAGTAGAACAGAACACCAACACTTATCACACACGCACACCATGATAATACTCACTTTAAAAAAATTCCAAAATCACTTAACATGCTGAATTCTTGCAGGGTGGTTGGAACTGAAGAACGAATACCTATTCCTTTAATGGACTACATTTTAAATGTGGTAAGTAATGGTCAATAGTTAAATTTTACTGTTTTGACTTTGTTTGATACTATTCCTAGCCTAATATTTATACCATCCATTTTACCAGATGAAGTTTGTGGAGTCCATATTAAGCAACAACACAACAGATGACCACTGTCAGGAGTTTGTCAACCAGAAGGGGCTCCTACCTTTGGTCTCCATTTTGGGCTTACCCAACTTGCCCATCGACTTCCCCACGTCTGCTGCCTGCCAAGCTGTGGCTGGTGTTTGCAAGTCCATATTGGCAAGTCGTTTTTGTTTTCCTAGATCACAGGTGTCAAACTTAGGCCCGGGGGCCAAATCTGGCCCGCAGTGTAATTATATTTGGCCCACAAGATCATCTATAGGCCTTGTGTACAGCCAAGATTTGTAGTATTAGTGATGCATGGCTTTTGTTGTAGCACAGACATTTTGGATTTTTTAGTTGTAGTCTGTAGGAAAACATTAAAAGGATCTAGAAAAGCAACAGATAAAGGCAAATACCACTAACATGTATTTTATTTCAGATTTAATTTCTCATGTGATGATAATATTAAGCAACTGACCGTGATTCAATGTTCCCAAAAATCTGCATTTAATCAGGGGTGACATTTGAAGGGCAGGCAGTTCCTTGCCACACCACTAGGGGGGGCCCTGTCAAATATCTTTTTTTGCTGCGTGCACTGATGGGGAGAGGGCGCCAGCGATATCTTGCTTGGAACTCCAAGAGACACTAGCACTGCCTCTGCATTTGATATCTGGAGGAGGGAAAATATTTACAGCTTTTCAATAAATATAATTAGTGTGACTTCATGACTGTTTTTAATTGTGGCCCACTGCGAAATTGGGTTTGACACCCCTGTTCTAGATAATGTCAAAGAAATATCCCTTTTAAACACTATGACATTTATCAGGACAGCATGAGGGAAAAAAATAGTATTCTTACAATGTCAAAGATTTACCATCAGCTTGCAGAATATATTTATTTCCTTCTCCTCTCCCTTAGACTCTGTCACATGAACCTAAAGTACTTCAGGAAGGCTTATGCCAACTGGACAGTATTCTGACCTCTCTTGAGCCACTCCATCGACCCATCGAGGTGCCTGGAGGTTCTGTGCTTCTCAGAGAGCTGGCTAATGCAGGTCACGTCACCGATGCCACACTGTCTGCCCACGCCACACCTCTTCTACATGCACTTACGGCAGCGCATGCCTACATCCTCATGTTTGTTCACACCTGCAGAGTTGGACAGGTAATTATATACTGATGTATATGTTCTCATTTAATTAGATTTTCATTGTCCTTGCCTGACTGTAGTAATTCCTTTGTTAAAATAGGTTCACATACTGTTCTTTAAGCAGTAAAGTGAAACCGTTTAAGCGCATTTTCAATATTTTATGGAACAAGTAACTGCAATGTGTCGCTTCATTAGATTAGAATTACATAACATGGACGAGAGAAGGTCTTTTTACTTGTCATAAAAAAAAAACATTTCTGTTCTTTATTATTTTTTACACTGCTTATTTAATTTTATATGGTTTTTTTCAACAGAGTGAGATTCGAGCAATTTCAGTCAACCAATGGGGTTCACAGCTTGGTCTAAGTGTCCTCAACAAGCTCAGTCAGCTCTACTGCTCCCTGGTGTGGGAGAGCACAGTGTTGCTGTCCCTGTGTACACCCAACAGGTGAAGTTCTTACCTTGTTCTCCCTTCACTCCAGTTTGCAGTCAGCTCTAAACTAGTTCAATTGTTCTCAACAGCCTTCCACCAGGATGTGAATTTGGCCAGGCCGACATGCAGAAACTGGTGCCTAAAGAGGAGAAGCCATCTAGCAGCACTGCGGCAGCCACTGCCTCTGGTTCCAGAAGAACTGGTATTAACCATTTACTCCAAAAGAAGCAGAATTATTATGTTAGGCTAAGAACATAACACCTTAAATGTGTCCTCCTCTTAGCAGAGTCTGATGCTGCCTCAGTGGATTCTTCTGCCAGTGGGCTGCTGGAAGGCATGGGTCTGGATGGGGACACCTTAGCTCCCATGGAGACTGACGAACCCACTGCAACAGATCCTAAGGCGAAGTCTAAACTTACACCAGCTATGGCCACTCGCATAAAGCAGATCAAACCTCTGCTGTCAGGTGAGATTTAAAAAAAAAAAAAAAAAAAAGGGTTTTCTTTTGTTGTTGTTTTTCATCTTTCCCTAAAATTATTTTTCTTCTTTTTAAGCTTCGTCCCGATTAGGCAGAGCTTTAGCCGAACTATTTGGCCTGCTGGTGAAGCTCTGTGTGGGTTCTCCAGTTCGACAACGTCGCTCCCACCATGCAACAAGCACAGGAACAACACCGACCCCTGCTGCCCGGGCCACTGCCTCTGCTCTCACGAAGTTGCTCACTAAGGGACTGAGTTGGCTTCCACCGCCCTACACACCCACCCCTCGATTTAGGTGACAGCAAATGAAAAGATCTTATGGTTTTTTTTTTTGTCCGCATTTTAACTGCATTTTACTCAAAGCTCTTGTCTTCTTTGTCTTTCTGTAGGTTGACTTTCTTCATCTGCTCAGTGGGTTTTACATCCCCTATGTTGTTTGATGAGAGAAAATACCCCTACCATCTCATGCTGCAGAAGTTCTTTTGCTCAGGAGGACACGATGCCTTATTTGAGTGAGTCTTTCAACATGCAGGGACAAATGATGAACTCTTAACTTTTATCAAATGTGGAAATGTCAAACTTGATTGTGCAACAGTAACAAGTTGATTATTAATCTTGTGCAGAACATTCAACTGGGCCCTGACTATGGGTGGAAAAGTGCCAGTGTCTGAGGGACTTGAACATGCTGATCTACCAGATGGAACAGGGGAGTTTCTTGATGCCTGGTTGATGCTGGTGGAGAAGATGGTGAATCCAAGCACTGTGCTTGACTCACCTCACTCTCTTCCAGCAAAAATGCCTGGTGTCACACCCGCAGTGCCCCAGTTCAGTGCACTCCGGTTCCTCATAGTCACCCAGAAGGTTCGTATTGTCATGTGACATCGTCATGAAAATTTGAAGCCGATTACAATGATCTACTTATTGGGCATTTTATTGTATACCTGCTCCTTTCTTTACTATTTAAATTATTTGTCCATTTATTAACTCTTTTGTAAATATGTATATTTTTTAATAAATATATTAACAAAGTCTCTTTGTCATCAAGGCTGCATTCAACTGCATCCGGAGCCTATGGAACAGGAAGCCCCTAAAAGTGTACGGAGGCAGAATGGCTGAATCCATGCTGGCTATACTCTGCCACATCCTGAGAGGGGAGCCAGTCATCCAGGAACGTCTCGCCAAGGAGAGAGAGGGTACAGTGCGTCCAGATGAGGAGGCAGCGCCTGCTAGCTCAATAGGACCAAGTGGGGCCCCAGGAGCACCCCCAGCAGGTGGTGATGCACAGCCAGCTGCTAGGACCACTTCTGCCGGAACAGCAGGGGGAGCCGCTGAGGATTCAAGCAGCTCCACTCCCCGCCGTGAACCACAAGTCAACCAGGCTCAGCTCACACAGGTAAGGGTGGCAGTGTTTCTGTCAAACTGAATTCCAAGTGAAAGAATACACCTCTAACTGAATAAAGTGACACAACTTCTGTTCAACATTCCTGATTCAACTCTTGTTTGCTCTTGTAGCTGATGGATATGGGTTTTACAAGAGAGCACGCCATGGAGGCCTTATTGAACACAAGCACCATGGAGCAGGCCACAGAATATTTACTAACTCACCCTCCCCCGCTTCTCGGTGGTGCCGTAAGAGTAAGGGTTCTTTATTTTTAAAGCACTGTAATTTTATACGTAAGTACCTTAAAAATTAAAAAAAATGTTGGTTTTTTTTAATCATTTAGGATCTCAGTATGTCTGAAGAGGATCAGATGATGAGAGCCATTGCTATGTCACTTGGACAAGAAGTAACCATGGAGCAGCGTTCTGATTCTCCTGAGGTCATTAGATTGAAATGACTTCCAACGATATAGACAGAAAACTGCCTTATCTTTTGAAAGCTAATTTCAAATTTTTTTCTCAAATGCTTCAGGAAGCAGCACGTCGACGTGAAGAGGAGGATAGGAGAGCAAGGGAGCGAGCAGAAGAGGAGGAGGCTCGCTGCTTGGAAAGATTTATGGAGGCAGAGCCACTGGATCCTCAGGAGCTTCACACCTTCACAGACTCAATGCTGCCGGGATGCTTCCATCTCCTGGATGAACTACCTGATACAGTCTACAGACTGTGTGATCTACTGATGACTGCCATTAAGAGAAGTGGCCCTGAGTACAGAGATTTAATTCTTGGCCAGGTTGTTCACCAGGTAAGAATTTTTTCTTCTGCAGCTCAGTAAAAGCCCATGTTGTTCATAGCCTAATTATAAAAACGTGTTTATATCAAGGTGTGGGAGGCCGCCGATGTTCTGATCAAGGCAGCGGAACCTCTAACAACTAGTGACACTAAGACCGTGTCTGAGTGGACCAGACAGATGGCCACGCTACCACAGGCTTCCAAACTGGCAACTAGAATTCTGCTGCTCACCTTGCTCTTTGAGGTAATAAAAAACGATTTGATATTTATATAAGCTTTCCAAATGTCAGTTTTAGAGAATTTTACTATTCAACTTTTTGACAAATCCATGACCTGAATTTGTTTGTCTGTTTTCAAGGAGCTCAAACTGTTGGGTGCAAGAGTGGTAGAGAACAGTGGAATTCTTGATCTGCTAATAAAGTTGCTCGAGGTTGTACAACCCTGCCTGCAGGCTGCAAAGGAACAGAAAGATATTCAGACACCAAAGTAGGTTTTGCTGGACATCACATATAACCTTAGATAATGTCACTATTCTGTTAATATTCAATTTACAACATATCTTTTTCTGCAGGTGGATCACACCAGTTTTGTTGATTATTGACTTCTATGAGAAAATGGCAGTCTCTTCAAAGCGCAGAGAGCAAATGAACAAGGTATTTAATTTTAGGAGGAAAATAAAACATTAAGAACTGCCTGAACAGTATATAAACAATTGCCTATTTTATTCTCTTAAGTACCTGCAGCCTAATGGAAATAACTGGCGTTGGTTTGATGACCGCTCTGGCCGTTGGTGCAGTTACAGCGCCTCAAACAACAGTACTATTGACTCAGCATGGAGGGCTGGGGAGAGCAGTGTACGCTTTACAGCTGGGCGCCGGAGATACACCGTGCAGTTTAATACAATGGTGCAGGTAAATAAAGACAGCTTTTTGACCCGTTGGACACGAAAGAGATAATGCTGCACATTGTAAAAATCCACACTGTTCTGACTTTTTTTGTTAAATTATTATTAATAAATACACTTTTATCAGGTCAACGAGGAGACGGGTAACAGGAGGCCTGTTATGCTGAACGTCCAAAGAGTTCCACGTTTGCCCAAGCCTGTCAAGACTGGCAGCATAACAGACTCTGAAAGAGAAGAGACGGACAGAGGCAAAGCAGAGGAAACCCAGACCGACCTTGAGTTTGGGGCAACCACTCTTTCAATAAGCACTCCAAAGCGTGATTCCAGCCAGATGAAAGAAACAACCTCAGGTCCTTCATCTTCCCTGGAGTCGGATTATTCCCAGGGCTCTGATATTGTTGTACAAGGCCTGTCAGAGGACATGACCACCGTCCTCATACGGGCCTGTGTCAGCATGATAAGTGTTCCCGTCGACCCCGACACTCTCCACGCCACACTGCGTCTCTGCTTGCGCCTGACACGAAACCATCACTACGCTATGATGTTTGCGGAATTGAAGAGCACGAGGATGCTTCTGGGGCTGACGCAGAGCTCTGGTTTTAATGGCTTCACTCCACTTGTTACACTTCTCTTCAGACACATCATAGAAGATCCAGCCACTCTGAGACACACAATGGAAAAGGTGTGTGTACTGTGTACACTAGTCATTTGAAGTGAATGCCGTTATTTCACCTTTTATATTACTTTTATCAAATTTGTTGACAAAATATTATCTATTTAAATAGGTTGTGAGATCCGCAGTGACCAGTGGAGCAGGCAGTACAACATCAGGAGTGGTTTCTGGCAGCCTTGGTTCCAGAGAAATCAATTACATTCTTCGTGTTCTGGGCCCTGCTGCATGTCGTAACCCTGAATGTTTTGCAGAAACTGCAAGCAATTGCGTTCGCATTGCCTTGCCTGCGCCACGCGGAGCTGGAACTGGTAAGTGTTTTTTTTTTTTGTTTTTTTTTTTATTAAATCCACAATACAGTATTGAACAGTGGTCCTCAACCACTGGGATGGGGACTGTTATTGGTCCGTGGGTGAATTGGTGCCTGGCTGCAGAGAAATATTGTTCCCCTTTGGCCCCATCTGTCTATTACTTCCACTTGATCCATACCCATATCAACAAAAGAACTGAACAATAGAATGGCTAGGATTCCATCATCAATAATGCAACTATATTTGATTGTTTTGATTTGACTGTGAAAATAGTACAAGATATTTAACTGGTCCATGGTGGGGAACACTGGTGTAGAAAGTCAGACCTTCTCCAACTAGGAATGTGCTTTACTATAAAATAACTTTGTATTAATTTTTCCTATTTCCACAGCTTCTGATGATGAGTTTGAGAACCTTCGTATTAAGGGGCCCAATGCAGTTCAGCTGGTAAAGACGACTCCTCTCAAACTCTCACCTTTACCAACTATTCCTGACACAATCAAGGAGGTCATCTATGACATGTTGAATGCGCTGGCTGCCTACCACGCTCCAGAAGAACGTAAGACTACAAAATCTGCCGATTTTCTTTTTTTTAGCAATGCCTTAATAGTTCATTGAGCCAGAATTTTGTTTTGGTTTTTGATACAGCGGAGCGTCCAGAAGAGCGGGCAGCTGCGGTGCCTGGTGCTCAAGACCTGTGTCAGATACTGCAGGATGTTGGAGATGACGTTTACCAACAATACCGTCTTACCCGTCAGGGCAGTGACTTTGACTCCCAGTCTGCATTCCACATAAATGTGAGTCTAAATTACATGTTTTTAAAGGGACCTATCATGCAATCCTCACTTTCTCAAATGTCTGCCTATTTCTAAAGATTCAGATTTGAATATTTAGTTAATGTCTTTTAATCATCCATTACCTAAAAAGAAATCAGAAGGGCTCATGACCGTATTATGTTGCTAGCATTTTCAGGAGCAATAAAATGTTGCTGTAGCAAGAATCCACCCTTTTACCTAGAAACACCAGAATAATTTCCTTCTGTTTTGATCAATGATTCATGTTTCTTCCTGTTAGACCCGGGTGTTTGCTGCTGATGGAGCTGTGGCTGAGACTTCACAGTCCGGTACACCACAAGGAGAAGGTGAGAAAATATGTATTACAATATGCTTTAGGACATATATACAGCGAACCATTTGTTATTGTCAGGAGAAAAATTCATTAAATAATGGTATATATGTAGTGGTTTAAGACATTAGCACATTTAATTTTTTTGTTTCACTCTCATGTTGTTTGCATACCAGGATTTTGTATGTTGACCATGATAGCTTAATATCTAATATCTCTAATTTGTTCTGGTTTTATTCTTTTTCTTCGTGAAGCATCAACACCAGAGGAGATGCGGGAAGAGAAAAAAGACCAGGAGGGAGAAAAGGCCACCAGTTCTGATGAGAGTAAAGCAGCTAAAGTGAAAGCTAGCAAACCTCTGATGCCAACTTCCACCATTCTGAGACTACTGGCTGAACTGGTGCGATCCTACGTGGGCATCGCCACCTTGATTGCCTCCTACTGCTACACTGCTGGACAGTCTGAGCTCATTAAGGACGTAAGTGGTTGTAATCTTTCAGCACGTCGTTGGTTTTGATTGACGTTCATTTAACAATTAAATGGTGTCTGATCACTCCACCAGGACTGCAGTGTTTTGGCCTTTGTGCTCGACCACTTGCTGCCCCACACCCAAAACTCAGAGGACAAGGACACACCAGCCCTCGCACGTCTGTTCCTTGCCAGCTTGGCAGCTGCTGGCACTGGCACCGATGCCCAAGTGGCCCTGGTCAATGAAGTAAAGGCTGCACTCAGTCGAGCCTTAGCCATGGCAGAAGGAGCTGAAAAACATGCCAGGTAAAAAGCAATATCAATTGGACTTTATTAGTATTTTCCTTAATTTGGTGCAAATATCTGAATAGATTCTGATTAAAATTGCCAATGCACTTATTCCACAGGCTTCAGGCGGTCATGTGCATCATCAGTACCATCATGGAATCCTGTCCCTCCACCTCCAGTTTCTACAGCACAGCAGCAGCCAAAACACAACACAATGGCATGAATAATATAATCAGGCTTTTCCTTAAGAAGGGACTGGTCAATGATTTGGCACGTGTACCTCACAGCTTAGATTTGTCCAGGTAACTGATACGACTGTGCATTATTTAAACTCTTTGTTGGTTTTGCCCACGTGCCAAAACGATGGTATGTTGTATCTTTCTGACGTAGTCCCAACATGGCCAATACGGTGAACGCTGCTCTGAAGCCTCTGGAGACTCTTTCCCGCATTGTTAACCAGCCAAGCAGTCTGTTCGGTGGCAAAGGAGGTTCGAGCAAGAATAAGACGGAACATGATACAGTGGGAACTCCAAGGGACAGTAACAGCAACACTCAAGACCAAGGTATGACAGTGGAGAAGAGTGTTTTGAAACATTTAAATCCCTGTCCGAAGTCCTGTACTTACATTTTCTTTGTCTTTTAGGCGAGTCTGGTGAGGCAGAGCCAGTGGAGGGGAACCACAGAGTGCAGGGGACAGATACAGACCTGATGGATGGAGAAGCAGAAGGGGACACTGTGGTCATTGCTGGTCAACCAGAAGTTCTCAGTACACAGGCTATGCAGGTCAGTAATGTTTCATCAGGTCAAGATCTTCATTTTTTTGGATCAGCCTTTTACCTCCTACCTCCATAATATCTTATCTTTTTGTCCATTGTGTTATGTCTTGTACTTGCAGGTAGAAAATGAGTTAGTGGATCTGATCGATGAGCTTCTAGAAAGAGACGGTGGAACAGTCAACAGTACAATTATAGGTGAGTGACCATGACCAATATTCAGACTAAGACTAGAATTTGCTGCGTTGTGGCCCTGCTGTAATTAATCATTTAATTTTAGAATATTACCAAAGGGAATTTGGCTCAATCTGTTCATTATTTCGGGGAAATGCGTGATATTTATATCTGTTGTTATTTAGTTGGACGCAGTGCAGAAGATGAATCACAAGAAGATGTTTTGATGGATGAGGCTCCCTCCAACATCAGCCAGGCTTCTACTCTTCAGGCCAACCGAGAAGGTAAGACATGGACACCTTAACAAACACTATCTTAACAACCATGTAAGCTGTTAAACTTAACCATTAGAATAAAGTAATTAATTTGTAAATTTGATATTTTTTAACGTTGTTTTATTTATATATATATAAATACTGGCTGTTTCTGGTCTAATTTAATTTTGGGATTGATTTCTTCCAGACTCGATGAATATACTGGAACCAGAGGATGAGGAGCATACGCAGGAGGAAGATTCAAGTGGCAGCAATGATGATGAAGACAGTCAGGATGAAGAAGAGGAAGAAGAAGAGGAGGAGGAGGAAGATCAGGTTTGGTTTCATTATTTGTGGAGCAGTTGTGATTGTCAACCTTTCCTCAGACTTACATTGGTGCCATTTTATCCCAAGGATGATGAGGAGGGTGATGAGGACGATGATGATGAAGGTTCAGACATGGAGTTGGACGAAGATTTCCCAGACATCAATGCCGCTCCTCATATTCGGTTTGAGAGATTCGATCGAGACGATGACCTCATCATAGAGTTCGACAACATGTTCTCCAATAACGGTAAGGATTTTTTCATTCATGAAATATATCCCATCATTGAACAATTTTTGACTGTTATTTTAAGGTTGTCATGTTTGCAGGAAAAGGTTTATTCATCCCTGGAACATTTCCAACTACACCTAACTTGAGACTTTTTCCATTGTAGACAGTCTGATTTATGGAAACAAATCCTGTTAATGAATGACTCAGTTCCCGTAAGAACTGCAGTGAGCTCTGCTCTTGAGTTCATAAAGATGGTACCAGCAACCTATAAATAGTTCACTTAAATCGATTGCCGTTGTTTTTAATATAATTACACCTTTGCTTCCTGTTTCCTGCTCACACAGTTTCCATCACTGTGAAAAAGTAGCCTTGCCTTCAAATGCATATCGTCCACTAATGGTCAGCTCCTCTTTTTTTTTTCCCTCTATCAGCTGACATCCCACCCTCCCCCGGCAACATCCCCAGCTCCCACCCACTGATGGTGCGCCATGCTGACCACGGATCCCTCACCTTAGGTGTGGCGGGCACAGGCAGCCGTCTTGCACAGGGTATGGGTCGCAGTCAGCGAACACTGCGACAACTCACTGCCAACAGCGGACACACCATCCACGTCCACTACCCTGGAAACCGCCAGCCAAATCCACCGCTCATTTTGCAAAGGTAACGGCAGGTTTTTATACTTATTTTTTCATGTATTGTTGTGCTGACACATCACAACTGCTAATCAACTGAAATGTTCTTGTCCATTTTTCTGGTTTTAGGTTGTTGGGTCCCAGTGCTGCTGCAGACATATTACAGCTGTCCAGCTCATTGCCTCTCCAGTCTAGAGGACGTGCACGTCTTTTAGTTGGAAATGAAGATGTCCACATCATCGCCCGCTCTGACGATGAATTGTTGGACGATTTCTTCCATGAGCAGAGCAGTACTGGTGGGCAAGCAGGTGAGAATTTCACTGTTGACACTTAGAAGATGCTGTTATGCTTATGTGTGGACTTTAACTGCTAACCTGTTTTTTTTCCTTGCTGTTTACGTAGGCACACTTTCTAGTATTCCCACTGCTTTGACAAGATGGACAGATGAGTGCAAGGTCCTGGATGCTGAGAGTATGCACGATTGTGTAGCAGGTAATATACGTTGTCAAATATAATTAAATAAATGTTGGACCAATTATTGATAAGAATGTATTTAAAGTCACTCTGTGTTTACCTTCAGTTGTGAAAGTGCCTATCCTGCAACATTTGGAAAATCTGCGGGACGAAGAACTTGAAGAGCGCAGAGAGAAGAGGAGAAGGCAGCTGGCCGAGGAGGAGGAGTCAAAACAGAATGATAGGAGGGCCTCTGGGGCAGAGCAGGCCAGAGAACAAAGTCTGCAGGTTGGTAAAAGTGTATTTCTTTTATTCTGCATTTACCACAATATAAATGTTTTAAACAAATGTCTGCATTATGATAGTGCACTAGCGACGCTGTAAGAAGTCATATAAAATCTCTCTATTTAAGAAATATAACTTAAAGACAATGCCATCTTTTTCTTTTTGATCAGACATGGTTTATTTATTTACTTACACTATAAAGTTTTTCTGACTGTTTCATTTTTTCCTGTTTCTAGGGTTCCAGTTTGGGGACAATTAATGGGACAGAAAATACTGCAGGTAGTGTCATTGGCAGTTCTGTAATTTTTTAAAGTGAAACTGTCTATAACTGATTGAGAAGGACTTGTCACAGTGATCTGCTCCGAGTGGTAAGCTGCCAGTAATGCGTGCTGTGGGATGAGGTAGTAGTTTGTATAGTTTTAGGATCACACCAGATCTGGGAGATAACTATACAGTCTACTGTCTTTCTTATGGCAACGCAGTAACAGCTCGTCATCCACTTCAGCTACAAAGGAACATCTTCTTGTTTGACTGAGAATTTCCCAAAGGCAAACGTGCATTGTGGTCGTTGACATGTAAATATAACCACTGTTGTCTGGTGTAACGTATTGATTGCTTTCACCTTGTGTTGTAGTGTTGTGCACTGGGCTGGGCTGTGGTGAGGTAGTAAGTTGTGTTGTTGTTGGGGATCAGGATTGTTCACCCCGTTTAGGAGATAACTATACAACTTACTGCCTTCCTCAGTGGATGCCATTGACATCTTTGTCACAACTTTTTTTTTTTTTGGCGATGCTGTAGTCATGTACAGCTCAAATGTTTATCATGCTGGGGTATTATTTGATGGGTAGATGAAGTTGAGTATTGCAACTCATTCCGGTTTTCGCAATTTCACCACTTGTTTCTCTAAATCTTGCAGAAGGTGAGCAGGCTCAAGGTGGTACAGTATCATGTCTGGAACCACCGAGAGTCTCCGAAGGTTTCCTCACTGCTCCTCCATCTGGAGAGGTCACACCCACCACACCTGCTCCTCATGAACAGGCTCTAGTCTCTCTGGAGACTGCCATTAGTCAGCAAGTCCACCAGCCAGTTGCTGACCTGCTGCTGGCTGAGCCGCATGCCAATCCTTTGGTCGCTCTGGCCGGGGCAGGCCTTCCAACCTTGTCAGGACCTGAAAGGCCAAACAGCGAGGCAGAGGCATTTCAGATGGAAATGTCTCCAGCACCCACAATCGGTGAGAGAGCCACTGGAGGAGGTGGAAGTGGTGGTGGAGGAGGAGGAGAAGGAGCATTGGATGAAGGCAGGGAAGGTAGACTAACTTTAAAAGATCTCTCAAAACAGACTGGGCATCAGTGAGAACATTGTAATGACAATGGTAGCCTTCATGGTCATCACTTGATATCCTGAAAGTATTCAACACTGGAATCAGAGTGGATTGCCATTTATCTCTAGTTTTTGTGCAATTATTAAAATGTATTTATTTATTCTCTCATTTTCCCAGCTTCCCTCAGTCCAGACCTCGTGGAGACTGCGGAGCCTGCAGTGGTCGGTGTGTCACAGCTTGAAGGTTCACCTATGGACACCAGCAGTCCTGCATCTGCCACTCAGGAGGAGGCTGCTCCTGTCCTTCCACAGACCACACAGCTCTCTCAGGAGCTCTCTGGCAGTGGGGAAAGTGGGCTTACAGATAGACAGACAGATGCAGAGACTGGGTGAGCAGCTGATTGCGTAGAATATATTTTAAGTTGTCTCTCACCTACCACTAACCTTTTTTTTCCATTTTATTTACTCATACTGTCAGACTCACTGTCTTTCTAAAAACAATTTAGTTGTCCTGATTGCCTTGTAGCTAATATGCATTTTTAAAACTTTCTGTTCTTGCCATAGCTCCACCTCTGTCTCCTCTCCTGGGGAGACGATGCCAAGAAGTGACAGCGCTGACAGCCAGTCTCAAGCCATACAGGAAGAGCCTCTCCCATCCACCAGCAATGACGAGGAGGACCCACTTGCAGGTAAAATGCATCGTCTAAAGTTGCTCTGCGATACCGTTCCTTATAAAACAACTCGTTAACGTGTGCTCTTGACTTACCTTGGTAGGCATAAGTCTGCCAGAAGGTGTGGATCCTTCCTTCCTGGCAGCTCTTCCTGAGGACATTCGCCGAGAGGTTCTGCAAAACCAGCTTGGAATCAGACCGCCTGCCCGTCCTCCTGCTGCCACCACCCTGCCATCAACTACTGCACCTGTAGTTGGAGGACCAGGAGTTACTGAAGTTAGCCCCGAGTTCCTGGCAGCTTTGCCCCCTGCCATTCAGGAGGAGGTAAAAAAAAAAAAACCTGAAATTAGAAAAGCTAACCATTAAAAGACATCCTTCTCAGACAGGATTTTTAAAAAGCCATTCCCAACCAGCCTGTTTTTAGAAATGGTCATTGATGTTTCTGATTGTCTTATGTCTTATGTCTCAGGTTCTTGCCCAGCAACGAGCAGAGCAGCAGCGCAGGGAGCTAGCACAGCAGCCGCCACATGGGGACACTCCTTTAGATCCAGTCACTTTCATCCAAACATTACCCTCGGAACTCAGACGAAGTGTCTTGGAAGACATGGAGGACAGCGTGCTGGCTGTAATGCCCCCGGACATTGCGGCCGAAGCTGCTGCACTGCGCAGGGAGCAAGAGGCACGCCAAAGGCAACTGATGCACGAGAGGCTGTTCGGTCATAGCTCATCTTCAGCCCTGTCGGCTATATTGCGCTCACCAGCCTTTACCAGTCGGTTGGGGAGCAACCGTGGCGTTCAGTACACTCGACTGGCCGTGCAGAGAGGAGGCACGTTTCAGATGGGCGGAGGAACAAACCACAGGTGAGAGTTCAGCAAATATTTGTGACTTTTTCAGATAAATATTCACTTAACATTATTTTGAAACACATACTAAGGTAACTTTTTTAATTCTTTCCACAGACCATCAAGTTCAAGTGTGGACTCCTTACTCCGTCTGCGTGGCCGATTGCTGCTGGACCACGAGGCATTGTCCTGCCTGTTGGTTTTATTATTTGTCGATGAACCGAAGCTCAACACCAGCCGTCTGCACCGTGTGCTCAGGAACCTCTGTTACCACTCCCAGACAAGGGGATGGGTCATTCGTAGCCTGTTGTCCATCCTCCAACGCAGTAGTGAAAGTGAAGTGTGTGTGGAGACCTCACGTCTAGAAGACTCTCGAGGCAAGAGAAGCAACCAGGGTAGCTGTGGAGGAAAAGGATCAGCGTCCTCCTCTCTGTCTTCTTCCTCCCCTTCCTCTTCCTCCTCATCGTCCTCCTTGGAGCTACTGAATAGGGTGGAATCTCGCAGTTCTAGCCAACTTTCTTGGCTCTCTGTGTCAATGGATGCAGCTTTGGGCTGCAGGACAAACATTTTCCAGATTCAGAGAGTGTCAGGTCGGAAACATGCAGACAGACATTCTGCTGGAGGCTCGTCAGGCTCTGCAACACTAGGAGGGATGTCAGGACCTGCTACAGGGGTGGCATGTGGAGGAGGCTCAACTGTTCACATTCATCCACAGGCTGCTCCAGTTGTCTGTCGGCATGTGTTGGACACACTCATTCAGCTGGCTAAGGTAATGGTCTACATGTTAACGTTATGGAGCATTTGTTGTGTGTTCTAGATATAAAAAGGAGTAACAATTCAAGGGAAATGTTTTTACTGAGAACTTTTTCGTCTTTCCTCAAGGTATTCCCCAGCCACTTCACTCAACAGCGGTGTAAAGATCTGTCAACATCATCTTCTGACCTAGACTCCCGACTTTGTTCTGGTCCCTCCAGTGGAGGTGGAAGTTCCAGGTCAGCATCACAGTCTCAAAGCAACCCCAGCTCTAATTCGTCTGCCACACAGAACTCCTTTGGCTCCTCTGCAATTACTCCCCAGTCACTGGGAATTTCCACTGATTTCTGGGACCTTCTGGTGAAACTGGACAACATGAATGTTAGTCGCAAGGGCAAAGCCTCCATGAAGACCGTGCCTCTAGGGGGCAGTGCTGAAGCAGAGGGTGCCCAGTTGAGCCTGGAGACCTCTCCACTGGGCCAGCTGATGAACATGCTGTCCCATCCAGTGATCAGACGGAGCTCATTGCTCACTGAAAAGCTGCTACGCCTTCTCTCTCTCATTTCCATCGCTCTGCCCGACAACAAGGCCACCGAGGTGCCTGCTGCACATCCTACTCCTCAGGCTGCCCAGTCCACTGTGGCGACCAGTTCAGGTTCAACGGTTACAACGCAGGTTGTAGTGTCTACCCAACCAGTGGTGTCAGGCCCAGGGGTGTCCGTGGTAGCTGCTACACCAACGTCATCCTCAGACAGTCTAACAGCCTCTCAGACGTCCTCTACAACAATCTCCATACCTACATCCACTGGAATCATTTCTACAGGTATAATTATAGTTTGTCATGAATTGTTTTGATTACAGAATTCACTGTTAATTGTAATATGTACAATTTTTTAAATTTGTGTTGGGTATTTCAACACAGGGAAACAACGGGGTTCTTCTATCAGTTCAGAATTTGACAAGATGGCCTCAAGTGGACTGACAGAGAAACAGCTTCAACTGTCTGTGGAGGTATGAGAAATTTAATGCAATTATGTCCTAATGTTTGTAAGGCAGAATATGTTGATTTGACTCATCAGACTATTGTAAAATGCTGCAAGTACATCTGGTACACAACCTATCTGTAACTATTTTTTTTTCCTCCAGGTGTTGACATCTCACTCGTGCTCAGAAGAGGGTTTAGAGGATGCAGCGAACATTTTGTTGCAGCTCTCTAGAGGAGACGGCTCCACCAGAGACACCGTGCTTAGATTGCTGCTCAGTGGTGCAAGACACCTTGGATACACTCTTTGCAAACAGATTGGTAAGTTTAACTGACCGTGCCCACTTCCTTTGCTGTAATGCTGTTCTCATCTGTTATCCACCTCTTTCTCAGGCACGTTATTGGCTGAACTTCGAGAGTACAACTTGGAGCAGCAGAGACGAGCACATGCTGAATCACACTCCCCCGATGCGCCATCTGAGGATTCCTCCATCTCTGCCAGACACAAGGGCAAGATGACCAGCAGGTTAGTTACTTATAACCCAGAGACAGAAAAGGATTATGCCTGTGCCGTTGATCAGCAACCATTCTGCAGCATTGAATAATTGTTACAAAAGAAACGTTACATTATGGTACTAACATTAAACGTCTTGTGTTTGTTGATGGGGGCACAGGTTCGATGGCTCGGAGAGTGTAGTGATTGTAGCTGCACAGAAACGCACGCTCGGTGGACGTGAGCTGCAGCTTCCCTGTATGAGTTCACTCACTTCTAAGACATCGACGCAAAAGTTTTTCTTGCGGGTGCTGCAGGTCATCATCCAACTCCGTGAGGATACACGTCGTGCCAACAAGAAAGCCAAACAACCTGGACGATTAGGTAAGCATATGACGATTCTGTGCTCTAGGTTGGCCCAACCACTGGGCCGGGGACCGGTACCAGTCCATGGGTGAATTGGTGTCAGAAAGTCCGTAGAGAAATAATGTTTCCTTTTGGCCCCATCTGGCTATTACTTACCCTTGATCCATACCCATATCAACAAAAGAACTGAACAATAGAATGGCTAGAATTCCATCATCAATAATACAACTATATTTGATAAGGAAATATTATTTCAGTGGAGACAAGAGTCATTGATACAAGATTCTAACTTTTTATATTGGTCTTATAGGAGCAAGCTATAGTCTGTGTGCACTAGAGAAATCCTTGTTGTGCTCATGCACAGTTAATTTGAGTTGGAAGATTTTATAGGTAGGAAAAAATATTTCAGAACACCCGAAATTTTAATTTATTAAGGGGTATTTTTGTGCCACAACCTAATGACTGGTCCGTGAGAAAATAGGACGTGACGTTAAATCGGTCCGTGGCGCAAAAAAAAAGTTGGGCAACACTGCTCTAGAACCACAGTCTGTAGCTAGATGATACTCAGTATGAAAATGACCTCTTTCCAGGTTCTTCCAGTTTGGGCTCAAACAGCAGCATCCAGGCTGCAGTCCGTCAACTGGAGGCTGAAGCTGATGCCATTATCCAAATGGTGAGAGAGGGTCAACGAGCACGTCGGCTCCAGCAGGCACCCTTGCCCCCTGCCTCCGCCTCTGCCGCCGCCGCCGCTGCTGCTGTCACTGCTGCTGTCAACGCTACAGGATCTACAGTGGCTGCCCCCCATGCTCCTGCTGGTGCTGCTCCCCCTGCTGGCACAGCTGCTGCTGCCACGGTTAGCATGGGCTGAAAAGCACAAACCTGATAAAGGAAAATTTGATGATTGAAATGAAAACATTATGACCAGCACAGAGTAGCTGTGTTGTGGCATCATCAGGCTTCATTTTTTTTTAACATTAATCTTATCAGGCTTTGTGCACTTGTGATAATTATTCCTAATTGATGATAGATTTCATCACATGTTGATTATAACTTAACAAAACAATTAGACATTGTTTTAGTTAATAGTGCCACTAATGTATATCAGATACTAATGAATTGAGATAGTCAAAGGACCCACTGCATTTTTTTGGTTTGTCTGTGATTATACTTGTGTTCTAGAGATGAAATGTTGAAATTCATTTTTGCCTGACTCAGTATTTTCTGTTTGCTGGCTGACTTGGCTTTCTGCATTTGGCCACACCCCTTCCATTATTCAATGGTGCTTGTATATGTTGAATGGTGAGACGTAGTTACTCATTGCACGGTTTATAGTATCTTCAGCTTTAATATAATTCTGATGTTTGCCAGACTTGTAAAAGTTGTGTTCTCAGAGTTGATAACTGTGTGTGATGTTGTGCTGCCTTCTGATATCTCCTCTCTAGTCTGAGGTGCAGTCGTTAACAGAAGCTCAGGGAGCCCAGAGAGACGATACTCCCATGGATGTGGACCAACCGTCTCCTTTGGACCAGGATCCTGCACCTCTTGGTATGTGTCATCTGTTAGCTGGTTAGCTTTGTCACTACAAGATATAATATCAACAGGAAAGCAATATCATTATACTGTTTTTTTAGACGATGAAGGAAACAGCCAGTCAGAAAGTGAAGAGAGGCTTCCTGACCTGCCTCTGCTCAGTGAGCAGCTTCTGCTGGATGAACTATGGGACATGCTTGGAGAGTGCCTGAAGGAGCTGGAGGAGTCTCACGACCAGCATGCTGTACTTGGTAAGTTCAACTAATAAAACCAAATCATATTCAGAATTCATATTCTGAGGTTGCAGGTGGTGTGATCTATTTTTCATCCCCTCAGTTCTGCAGCCAGCTGTGGAGGCCTTCTTCCTTGTCCACGCCACAGAGCGAGAGAGCAAACCTCCTGTCAGGGACACGAGAGAGAGCCAACTTTCTCACATTAAAGATGAGCCTCCACCCCTTTCCCCGGCCCCTCTCACACCTGCCACCCCTTCATCTTTGGACCCGTTCTTTTCAAGAGAGCCGTCCTCAATGCACATCTCTTCCAATCTTCCACCAGACACACAAAAATTCCTCAGATTTGCTGGTGAGTTTGGAGGCCTTTTATAAAATTGTTTTTTCCCTCTTATTCTATCTCCTGACTGACTTTTTTTTTTTTAGAAACCCACCGCACTGTGTTGAACCAGATCCTGAGACAGTCCACCACTCACTTGGCTGATGGACCCTTTGCAGTCCTGGTTGATTACATCAGGATCCTTGACTTTGACGTTAAGAGAAAGTCAGTGAGACTTATTTTAGGACTGTTTCATGTATCGGAAACGCTAGAAACACAGTTTACTGACAACTAAGTCTTCTGCAGATATTTCCGTCAAGAGTTAGAACGCCTCGACGAAGGCCTGAGAAAGGAGGACATGGCTGTGCATGTGAGGAGAGATCACGTGTTTGAGGACTCCTACAGGGAGCTGCATCGCAAGAGTCCAGAGGACATGAAAAACAGACTGTAAGACTCACTTTTATCCACGTCTCATTACTCGGAAAAACAACCATAATCAATCCCCCGCCCCTCATGCTTTTCTCCCTCTCTACTGCAGATATATCGTATTTGAAGGCGAGGAGGGCCAGGACGCTGGTGGTTTGCTAAGGGAGTGGTACATGATCATCTCCAGGGAGATGTTCAACCCCATGTACGCTCTTTTCCGTACTTCACCCGGTGACCGCGTCACGTACACCATCAACCCCTCCTCTCACTGCAACCCCAACCACCTCAGTTACTTCAAGTTTGTGGGTCGCGTGGTGGCCAAGGCGGTTTACGACAACCGGTTATTGGAATGCTACTTCACCCGCAGCTTCTACAAACACATCCTGGGCAAAAGCGTCAGGTATTTACGCACCATTGATGCAACAGCTTATTGTTAACAATGTTAGAAATGATTCCAACAACGCCGTGGTCACAGTTGGCTCTAAAGTGAACATATAAATGCATGTATTTCCAGGTACACAGACATGGAGAGTGAGGACTACCCCTTCTTCCAGGGTCTGGTGTACTTGTTGGAGAATGATGTGTCAACTCTGGGCTACGAGCTGACGTTCAGCACTGAGGTTTGTATTTGTGTTCATAAAAATCAGACTGTTTTTCTCACAAACGTTTCTCCGATCTTAAAAAAAAATCAAGCTTTAATCAACTTATTCAGTAAGACCTGTCTTTTTACTTGTGTAACAATGGTCTCTCTGCATGTGCAGGTCCAGGAGTTTGGTGTCTGTGAAGTGCGAGACCTCAAGCCCAACGGAGCCAACATCCTGGTCACAGAAGAAAACAAGAAAGAGTATGTGCACCTGGTTTGCCAGATGAAGATGACAGGTAAGGACAAACTTTATTCCTCAGTTTCCTTAAATCCACAGCTGATATGTAAAATGTATCAGGTGAATATTTTCAGATGCACTAGGGGGCAGCACATCTAAGCACAAGACTGATCAGTATTCAGCAGAAGCAGCTGGTGTTTTTTTTTTATTCTTTTTTTTCCCTCTTTTTTTTGAATATCTGTATGATCAAAGCCAACGCACTGCAGCTGCTGCTCATGAATATTATTCTGTGAAGAATTCTGCTGTTTAACTGCAAGGAAATGGCAGAGAAATGAAATGCTGTGTCTGAGGATCGTCATTTCACATGTCAAAACACTTTCACCCTCATCATCACAATTACAAAATTAATCTCAGTGAATACTTCATACTTTTTTCTTTTCTTTTCTTTTCAGGCGCAATCCGTAAGCAGCTGGCAGCTTTTCTCGAGGGATTCTACGAGATCATTCCCAAGAGGCTGATCTCCATCTTCACTGAGCAGGAGCTGGAGCTGCTCATCTCTGGTCTGCCCACCATTGACATCGATGACCTGAAGGCCAACACGGAATATCACAAATATCAGTCCAGCTCCATCCAGGTCTGCAACAGTTGCTCTAATGCGGAAAAGTATTACTATTGCTCCTGTGTATGTGTACTTTACAAAGAATATTAGGCGAGTTTATAATCAACTGGTGCTGTTGGTTGTATATGACAAAAATACTGTGACTAATTGCAGGCAATAAATAACTATTAGCATAATTTCTTAATTTCCCAAAGGGAACTCCTGGGGAAATAATAGGGCTGTGTCTTATCTCTAGTCTAATTTTAAGGCAGGTTTAGAGGACAGTTGTGAGACCAGGCATGATGGATGGACTAGAGAGACTAGGAATAGACAGAGGACAAGGATGGACAGGATCAGGAATGAGGTGATTGGAGGGACCACACAGACAGGAAGGTTTGGGGAAAAGGCTAGAGAAGACAGATTGAGATGGTTTGGACATGTTCAGAGGAGGGACAGTGGATACATTGGTAGAGGAATGATCCTAGAGATGGAGCTACCAGGTAGGAGACAAAGAGGAGATTGATGGATGCAGTGAGAAAGGACACTGAGTCAGAGTAGAAGATACAGAGGACAGGGGGAGATGTGGCAACCCTTGAAAAGGGGGGACAAGCCGATAGGAAAAGAAGATATTTTCTGCCATGTTTGGGAAACACTGTTATAGGGTGATAGGGTTTTAAAACTGCAGGATGCGTTTGTCTTCCTAACACACACATCTTGGATGAAGACGGGCACACTTAGTGTCTCCAGTCTTTTCTTCCCACGTCACGCCAGAGTTGAACTACAGAGGACAGGGGGAGATGGGGAATTGCTGACTTGTTGTGGGCGAAAAAGAAGACATTTGGATAAACAGCAAAACTATTTAGATTAATGTCTCAAGGTGCAACCTGCTGTACGTCCATTTGTGAAGCCTGGATGTTAAATTGGTCTCATCCAGCTTTTTTGGCGTCTTGAGGCGGTAAAATCCATAGAGCGTGTAGACAATAGCCCTGAAGGCCATTATCTGAAGGTAAAGGTTTTTCCTTGACGCTCTCCATTACTTGCACCATCTTCATTCTTCGTACTGTACATCACTTCCATCTTCTTATGATCTATTACAGTGCTTGGCTCTCACATTAGATGCTAAGCATGTCAGTGCAGCCGGTGCAGCAGTGTTGTAGGGAAATGGGAGAAAGTGCCTGTAGTTACTCAGAGGAGAAGAGTGAATCAATTTTGAAAGCATTTGTGAATCATGACTCAGCGCAGATGGAGCACTCATAGTTATGATTATCTTCTCCCACCCCGTTTAGATCCAGTGGTTCTGGAGAGCGTTACGGTCCTTCGACCAAGCGGACCGAGCCAAGTTCCTGCAGTTTGTCACAGGTACATCTAAAGTTCCCCTGCAAGGCTTTGCTGCTCTGGAGGGCATGAACGGCATCCAGAAGTTCCAGATTCACCGTGATGATCGTTCCACTGACCGCCTGCCATCTGCTCATACCTGGTACTGTCCCCGCTGTCTTTTATTAAATTAACAACTACATCTAAAAGAGTGGTGGAAAAAATACACAAAATGTGTTAATGTATGTGTACACATGCATTTATATATGTATGTATATAATATGCATAGGTATGTATACGTGTATGTGTCTATATGTATGTGTATATACATGTTTGTGTGTCTGTGTGTTTATGTATGTAGAGGTGTATATGTGTCCGTGTGTGTGTGTGTGTGTGTGTGTGTGTGTGTGTGTGTATATATATATATATATATATATATCGATAGCCTCATAGCATAATTGCCTAATTCATATTTAAATGAAATATGGCTTAGGCAATTATGCTATGAGGCTAACGATATGTTTGTTTTGTCTGTATATATTCGTGTGTGTGTGTGTGCATGTACATATACATAGGTGTGTAAACACACACACACGTGTTTATGTATGTATATATATATATATGTATATACATGTATGTACACATATGTATATAAATGTTTGTATATATGCATGTGTGTTTTTATGTATGTATATAAATATACGTACATAATATATATATATATGTATACTTGTGTATATATGTATATCTGTCTAGGTTTATGTATCTATGTTCATGTATATACACCGTACTTTAACTTGATGTTTCGTCAAAATGTGAGTCGCTTTGTGTCAAGTTATTTTATATATATTGCAATATATATATACATACAGTTTTTATGTGTATTATGTAGAAATCTACTTGCATATATGTTTTCATATAGGTAGATACTTCACTTCTTCCTCACATGGTATATATGGTAATATATATTTATTTTATACTTACTAAAACTGTCTTCCTCTCCCACCAGCTTTAACCAGCTGGACCTTCCAGCCTACGAGAGTTACGAGAAGCTGAGACACATGCTGCTGTTGGCCATCCAGGAATGTTCAGAGGGATTCGGACTGGCTTAAACTCTTGAGACTCCTAACACAGTCAGACACGCGTACAGGCGGTCGTCTTAGGTTGACACGTCCACACTGTTAACTCTGAACACAATTATCCTAGTCACCGACGGGACCGACCAGTCCAATGGCCTAGACTTACTGGTTTCTATTCCATGTAAAACAGAAACAAGCGGCGGGCGAACACAGACTGATCGACATAGCTTACAACATGGAGAGCCTCACGGTGACACCACTGTGTGTGTTAGTGTGTGTGTGCGCGTGTCTCCCCTTTCCAGTTTAATGACAAATGCAAGAGTGGAATTCAGAGGATAAAACCATGGACTAATATAAAAGACGTTTCCTTCATTTAGTTTGATTTCTCTGTACAAAAGGTTTGGGAGTTTAATATGTTTAATCTTTTTTTTTTTTTTTTGTTCTCTGGTTGTGTAAAAAGAAAAAAGAGAATGTTGTTTGAACAGGATGGTTATAAAACCTTTGGGGACAAAAAATATTGCTGTTTCCTTGTTGCTAATTTGTGACCTCACAAGCCTTGAGGACAGGGAACATTTTTATGCGGGGGTGTGTGGACAACTTGAGAAGTTTTGGAGATAACTCACAAAAAATGCACTTTTCAAAAAAGTTTTGTGGCATTTTTAAGGAAGGATGGTACAAATAATGAAGAGGAAGGAGCCTGAAGGTGATAAAAGACATTAACCATAAATTCTAGAGTATTTTTGGCTATTAAAACGCTGACCCAGCCTTGAGCCTTTGAATCGGAGTGAAATAACTACATGAATAAATGCATAAAATTGCGTCCATTGTCTCTTTTTACACTGTTTTTGCCATCATGTGATGCAAGTTCCTGTCAAAATCCAATTTATCAAAGAATTGGGGGATTAACAAACAATAAGTCAACGTATTTACTCAGGTGACCAAGTCATAGCACTATATTATTGTTTGGATGAAACCATTTGTGAACAAATATCAACAAAAGTAGGTTGACCCCAGTTCTTTTTACATCAGGCCTGGGCAAACTGAGGCCCGGGGGCTGAACACTGCCCACTGAGCTTTTTAATGTGTCCCTCCAACCATGTCCAAATTAATCAATTTATCTTGTCATTGTACTTCTGCCGTTTCCTTGCTATAATGTGTTTCCCCAGTAGATTATTTCATAAACGTAGAGCGATCCATGTTTTTGTTTAGACTTGGCCCCCGTGTCCAATTTTAGGACCAATTGTGGCCCGTGAGCCACGAGGTTTGCCCACGCCTGCTTTCCACACTCACCATCGTCATTTCTAAACTTTCTCCATCTCACTGGTAACACAGTCAAAGCATTTTCTTTGAAAACATCGCTGAAAAAAAATCTTAATGACGACTTTGAATCATCAAAGAGTCCAGATCTTCACAAATAAAAAAAAAGAAATTCAAATTTCCATCAGTATTCCCTCTGGATTCCTGAAGATCTGCCTCACATACTTTATGAACTACAACATTTACTCGTAAATGAAGGAAACAGGTTTTAATGAAATACTCTCAGGACCCTTAAACCTCTCTTTTTATAAGAAATTAGATTTTGCAGTCTTTTTCAGAGTGGTAGTCAGGAGTTTTGGGATGAGTCCGGAATATTCAAATGTGCTGACGTCAATGACTGCAGGCATTGTTTTCGTCCAAGATGAGACTTGAAAATTACATTTACACAAACAATTTAATAAAAACTGGGCAAATTTATATACATACTCTTCGCATATTCACTGATGATGGGTACAGGGATTGTTGCAGTCTGTTCGATACATCAGCTTACAGCTTTGTCAGCAGTGGGCGGGTCAATAAATGTAAGATCCGACCGCCAACCTAAGAGTTTAAAATTAGTCCTTATTTAAAGGGTTCTTATACAATTATGATTAGAATATTTATCAGTTCAATTACACACGATAATGTAATAATAAATGATAATGTAATTTCTGGGTTTTGCCAGAAAAAAACCCTGTGGAGATGCTATATGTAACAGTGAAAGCCACTAGATGGCAGCATTGCAGCTCATTTAACCAATTTCATACAGTGGTTTGTGCAGATAAGTACATTCATTTTGCCAGCCCTATATCGGTGTCAGTTGATCAAAAAAAAGGGGTTTGGACAATATTGACAAAAGGTTAACGTCAAGTAGATTTTTTTTTTTTCCTCCTGAATTCGTTGAACTAGTTGCAGATATAGCATCAAGTCAGGCAACCGGTCTGCCTGAAGGGAAACCCCGGCCAATGGGAATCTCCTACCTAACATCCCTGAACCTCTGATGATCTGGAGATACCAAAAAAAAAAAACATCTTTCCTAATTTGCTTGTTCTTGGTTCTAGCTTATACACGTCGTGTTTGGTTGATTCAGATTTCAAAGATTTCCGAGGCTACAGATTTGATACGAACACGTTTTAACGTGTTGCACAATATCATTATGTATAACAACAGAAGACATCTTCAAACATCTATGGTCTTATAGCCACTGACCACTGAACCACACCTGTGGTTCAGTTAACGTCCAGACTCCAGACTCCTCCACCTTCAGCTACTACATACCACCATATTGGGTGTAGTATGAACCACTGCCCTCAAACATCTGTCATCTGCACCTGTTTCATCCCCCTTTTCTTCCTCTGTTTTTCTTTCACCTGCTTTTCCACATGGGTTCCTGCCCTTGTTTCACACGAGTGCTCGCCACGGCAACAGAAATGACAACCCCGCCCATGTTGCATCTCCGACCCTCCCCCCAACCTCTCACCCACCTTCACACCAGTTGCAGAGCAGAGAGCCTCCACGTCTGATTTAATGTGAAGTCAGCCGTGATAAATGAAATAAGGGCGGGATTTCAGACGTCAAAGCGAGGTCTGATAGAAGGGAGCGACAGCAGGGACCGTAGCTGAACATCATATCCACCTTAAAACCAACACTACCACCTTAAAAAATACTCCATTGATACCATTTTCAAAAAACCAAGCCAGTATTAAACTCTTCTGAAAAAAATCTGAAATCTTGGAATTTATGATAGTTTTACATGGTGGTAGAAGGAACATTTCTGTCACATAGATGTTAATACTCAAACGCTGCAAAGACTAAATATAAAATTGACAAAATGGAAGTTCAAACAGAGAATATAGGAGTCGTTTTATCCTGGATGGAAAGACAGAACAAATCAGAAAAGTCAAAAGTCGCTGCACAAGGAAAGGAAAGCAAACCTAACAAAATGTCACCTCTGTATTTAACCCATCACCAAAGTGAAGCAGCTTTGTGAGTGGGGACGGTGCCCTGCTCAGTGGACCACAGTCAGTGGGTGGATTCAAACCTGAAACCCCTCCCATGACCTGGATGACTGGGAATCTTCATAGGAACAAGTCACTTTTTCTCCCTTAGTGGGAGACGACTGGTCAATGTCTCCTAATGATTTGCTGGGAAAAGCAGAAAAGTTGATGATCCTGATGCTCCAGGTTCATCAACTTGATGCTGATGCTCTGGTTTCTGATGCAGACTCTAAACCTGTGTCCAGTGGAGCTGCTGTGGTGCAGCTTAGATTGATCAAGTCCAAAACAAAGTCCATGCCCAGAATCAGCATTCTCATTAAAGAGCTTTAAAAAGCTTCATAAGCAATTCCTGACCAGTGTTTCAGAGTTCTGTAAAGACTATATCTGTGATCGACTTCTTCTTCTTCTTCTTCTTCTTCTTCTTCCTCTTCTTCTTCTTCTTCTTCTTCTTCTTCTTCTTCTTCTTCTTCCTCTTCTTCTTCTTCTTCTTCTTCTTCTCATGTTCCTTTTTTTCCCTTCTTCTTCTTTCGGCTTGTCCCACTTTCAGGTGGTGCTGCTTCATATCAACACACATTCTTCTTCCTCTTCTTTTTCTTCTTCATCTATTACTCCTTCTCCTCCTTCTCCTCCTTCTTCCTCTCCTCCTCGTTCTCCTTCTCCTTCTTCTTCCTCTCCTTCTCCTCCTCCTCCTCGTTCTCCAGCGAGTCCACACAGTCCATCTCCCCCTGTCCTCTGTATCTTCTTCTCCGACTCCAACTACATCCATGTCCTCCATCAATCTCCTCTTTGCCTCCTACCTGGTAGCTCCATCTCTAGGATCATTCTTCTACCAGTATAACCACTGTCCCTCCTCTGAACATGTCCAAACCATCTCAATCTGTCTTCTCTACCTTTTTCCCCAAACCTTCCTGTCTGTGTTGTCCCTCTAATCACCTCATTCCTGATCCTGTCCATCCTTGTCTCTCCTAAAGAGAATCTCAGCATCTTAAACTCTGCCACCTCCAGCTCTGTCTCCTGTCTCTGTCTCACCACCGTCCTGTAAACTAAACTTAAACATTTCTATTCAAACCTCAGATCAAAACCAAAACACGTGAACAAAGTCTGGATAAAAGCAGCTGAGGAGGAAATGAAGTCTGCAGCCGTCCATTAATAATGACCGTGTTGTCTATGAGTCAGAAGCTCTCAGAGTAATTTGTTGGACGGTCTTCAGTGTCTCCGGAATAAATCACAGCACTGCAGAGTTCACGAAGCAAAAACATCGAGGTTTTTCTTTTTTTTTTTGAAAGTGCAGAGAAGCCGAATGAGTTCATTACAGTAATTGGTTTAATATTTTTAATACGCTGGATAGATGTTTGCAGTGGAGGAGGATTAATGACCTGGTTCGCTAATATCTCTTCATTCAAACACGTCATGATCCCAGTCAGTGAACACAACACGGGGTTCATCTGCAGCAGGGTGTGAAGTCTGTCACTGTTTCTCTGCATAAATTCACTGTGTTCCAAATATAAAGCTTCCCCCTGGAAATGAACGTGTTGTTGACGGATTTGTTGGTGTTTTTTTTCTGGTTTAAAGTTAGTATCAGTCAAGGTTTTTGTTTAAGTCTGTGACCAGGTTGACACAGGTTCTGGTCCAACTGGACCAGGTGATGTGTGTTTCTCTAACGAGGGAGGGTGTGGCCTGAGGAGACGCAAGCTCAGTGCCAAGGTGTGATTCAGCTTCTGTTTCTTCAGGTAAACCTTCACTTTTCAGGAACTGGGAGAATTTGGTTCCAAATACAGGATTTACTCCGTGTCAGGTAAGATTCCACTGTTGCACCGGTCAATCAGATTGTTAAAAACAAGATCTATAGGACAGGGATGACCAATGGATTCCCTTTTTGTCCGTTTGTGAAAGAGTTTGCACTGATTTGTTTTCTTTTTCTGTAAAAATGTTGGTTTTATATAAGTTATTGTGCAAAAAATAGGCAAAAGTTTGACATTGAAAAGATAATTTAAGAACTGTTACTCTTGCAACTTCAGTCATGCAATGAAGACAGCAAGAGCAGTGGTTTCCAAACTAGGGGGCGAGCTCTCTGTAAGGATCACAAATCCACAGCTGAGGACAAAGAAATAACAGTTTTTATGTTTTAATTTTCTTGTTGCTGAGGTTCTCTTTAGGAGAGACAAGGATGGACAGGATCAGGAATGAGGTGATTAGAGGCTGTCTCTTATACACATCTAGATGTGTATAAGAGACAGCGGATGTGCTGTCCCCTTGTTTTAA